>OX589610.1:17107150-17338832 GCA_951329385.1 Polia nebulosa | reverse complement strand
GGGAGCGCCGCAGCCGCTGCGGATGCTCGATGCTGAGATGGTCTGCTCTGAGCGCAGTGTGTCATTCACCGCAAAGCAAGTTGCTGATATTATTAAAAATATGGTAAGAGGCAAATCTCCAGGCCATGATAGTCTCAGTATCGAGCACCTGCAGCATGCTGGAGTTCACTTGCCTAGAATACTGTCTATGTTTTTTAATTTATGTTTATGTCATTCATACCTACCGGAAAGATTAATGCGTACTATTGTTGTTCCAATTATTAAAAACAAAACCAGTGACTCTTCTAAGGTGTCCAATTATAGACCAATTTCTCTCGCGACTGTAATTGCTAAAGTTCTGGACAGTCTGCTTGGACGCCAGCTGGACAAGCACTTAAAAATCAATGACGCTCAATTCGGCTTTAGGTCTGGCTTGTCCACTGAAAGTGCTATCCTATGCCTCAAGCAGACTGTTCATTACTACACAGCAAGAAAGACACCAATATACGCCTGTTACCTAGACTATTCAAAGGCGTTTGATCTAGTGTCATACAATACATTGTGGGACAAACTAATTAGGGAAACCTCGGTACCACCGGAAGTGATAGGCATATTTAAATTTTGGTATGGAAACCAAGTGAACCGTGTGAGGTGGGTGGACTCTTTGTCGGAAGAGTATAGGTTGGAGTGCGGGGTGAGACAAGGGGGTTTAACCTCCCCAGCGCTCTTCAACCTGTACATGAATAGTCTGATCGAGGAGCTCAGCGGCACCAGGATCGGATGTCATATTGATGGCACTTGTATTAATAATATCAGTTATGCCGACGATATGGTGCTGCTGAGTCCCTCGGTTGGAGCAATGCGGAGGATGCTAAGTCTGTGCGAATCCTATGCAAGGGCCCACGGGCTCAAGTACAATGCTCTCAAGAGTGAACTGATGGTTTTCAAAGCTGGTAATAAAAGCTACTCTAAAGTACCACTTATCACACTGGACGGCATACCATTAAAAAGAGTTACTAAATTTAAGTACTTGGGCCACTGGGTGAGTGAAGACCTTAAAGACAATTTAGATGTGGAAAGGGAGCGCAGGTCGCTGGCTGTCCGATGCTGTATGTTGGCCCGTAGGTTCGCCCGTTGTACTGCGCGAGTTAAAGTAACGCTTTTTAAAGCCTTCTGCCAATCTTTTTACACGTGCAGCCTGTGGGTGAACTTCACGCAGAAGGCATATAGCGACCTGCGCATCCAATACAACAACGCTTTCCGGGTGTTGTTGGGGCTGCCGCGTTTTTGCAGCGCGTCCGGTATGTTTGCCGACGCAAATGTTGACAGCTTTTCAACCGTCATGCGCAAGAGATGCGCATCGCTTTTATATCGGTTTCGCGCCAGCCCCAACACTATCCTGAGGACGTTGGCAGACCGCTGGGACTCACCGATTCTAGGACGCTGGATACGACTCCATGCGGTGAAGTAGATTGGGATGGGAGAGTCTCTAGCGGGTGTACTTTGTTTAAAATGTATATGATTACCCGTTAGTTTAGTTTATTTACTAACACTAGATATAAGGCATGTTATACTGATACTAACAAACTATGGAACTTGATTCTGAAATAAATGTTTATTATTATTATTATTATTATTATTATTATTATTAACAAGCATAAGGCAGCGGTCATAATTATTGCAATTATTGAATATCATTAATTATTGTCATCATCAGCAGCCCTTTTAAGGCATATATATCCGCCAAGTGGCACCCTCATTGAATAAAAAATCCTAGCAAAACGTAGAAAATAAAGATTAAAGAATCATAAGTTGCGTTTGTTACACAAAAGATAAGGTATTTTTACGTTGTTAAAACAGGACTCGAAAGTGTTTCGTATCCAAAGTAGTAAGCAAAAGTGTCAAAAACGACCGTTCTTGGTACTTTTTTTTTATGCTTCCTCAACGTAAAAATACCTTATCCTCTTTGTAACAAACGCAACATAGGATTCTTTTATCTTTATTTTCTACGCTTTGCTACGAATTTTTATTCAATGAGGGTGCCACTTTTTTTTTTTTTTGGGGGGTGGGAAATCATCCTATGACTTCTTCCGCTCTAGGGTGGAGCGGAAGGGTGTGTCAGACTCTTACTGACTAAAACCCACCCCTGTTCCTCCCTGCCTCGAGTGCCCGGGGGCGAGGTAACTCTTTCGAATTTATCCTCCACCCCCGGGCAGGCACCGGCCTTGGCAGGCCCCTTCACTTGGCTGACAACTCTTTGAGGCGCGCGTGGAACACTACGCGCCGTCGACTCTCGGGCCTGGTGCTGATCGGGCGGCGAGTTACCCACTACTCGTCGTCCGCAGGCCCGGGTCTACGGTGGCCGGAGATCGTCTCGCGGCCCCTGGCGTCTCCTGCGGCGGTCGCGGCTGGGGGCGCTAGGGCGACTCGGCTGTTGTTAAGCCTCCCTAACGTATGCCGCCTCCCTCTTCGCGAGCATTACTGCTTCGCAGAAGGAGGAGACGGCCTCCCATTCCCTCTCGCTCCGTACCATGGCCTGAACCAGGGCACGGCGCGAGAGGTCGCTGTCGCCTATCGCATCCACGAGGACACGGCGGTGTTCTGCCCAAGCGGGGCAAACCTCCACCGTATGCTCCACCGTGTCCTCTGGGCGATCCTCGCAGTGGAAACACTCAGGGGTCACCTCCGCCTTGACACGACACAGGTACCTCCCGAAACAGCCGTGTCCGGTGAGCACCTGCGTCAGGCGGAAGGTGAGGGCGTCAGGCGGAAGCTTGGCGGCTGTTTACGCCTTAATACAGAAAATATTAAAACGTAGTATGAAATACTACAATATGTTTTCGAATTTTTGGTTCTAGGACATGCCGGTTTCCTCACGATGTGTTCCTTCACTGTTTTAAGAGCAGTGGTGATGAAATGATTTACACAAAGTAAAACACCTACCTGGGTTTGAACTCACGACCTACTTGTAAGTCGCGGCCGTTACCACTGGGCCACCACTGGTGCAATTTCTGTACGATGTATACAAATCGCGAAAGTTTAAAAAGAAACATTTTTATGCTTGGTAACTATAAAATGTATGACCGAATTTATTATAAAGCATATTTTAATTTAACCTGATACAGAAAAAGAATTGAAGTAAAGTAAAAAGAAGATAATTATTCTTACCTTTTTATGTAAAACACTGTCACTGTCATTCTCACGCTTTCTCTTCAAGATGCATCGCAAATACTTAAAACCTTTACGTTTCTAAATGGGCATTCCTTCAAGCAATGGTATTAGATAAACCTATCAACACATATGTTACAATATAAACTTAGCTTTCAGAATAGTAACAATATTTTTACTTTACATGTTACAAACAACTATCCTTTTCTAAGTGCCACTAATAGTATAAATTATGATTTTTTTTTTTTTTTTTTTTTTTTGTGGGTTGGGAAATCATCCTATGACTTCTCCCGCTCTGGGTGGAGCGGGAGGGCGTGTCAGACTCTTACTGACTAAAACCCACCCCTGTTCCTTCCTGCCTTTGAGTGCCCAGGGGCGAGGTAACTCTGTTTCGAATTTATCCTCAACCCCCGGGCAGGCATCGGCCATGACGGGCCCCGTCTCTTGCTGACAACTCTTTGAGGCGCGCGTGGAACACTACGCGCCGTCGACTCTCGGGCCTGGTGCTGATCGGACGGCGAGTTACCCACTACTCGCCGTCCGCAGGCCCGGGTCTACGGTGGCCGGAGATCGTCTCGCGGCGCCGGAAGTCCCCGGCGTCTCCTGAGGCGGCTGCTGCTGAGGGCGTGAGGGCGACTCCGCTGTTGGTGCTCTCTCACGCGTCCCGCCTCCGCCTTCGCGAGCATTACTGCTTCGCAGAAGGAGGAGACGGCTTCCCATTCCCTCTCGCTCCGTACCATGGCCTGAACCAGGGCAGGGCGCGAGAGGTCGCTGCCGCCTATCGCATCCACGAGGACACGGCGTTGCTCCGCCCAAGCGGGGCAGACCTCCACCGTATGCTCCACCGTGTCCTCGGGGCGATCCGTGCAATGGAAACACCCGGGCGTCACCTCCCGCTTGATCCGAAACAGGAACCTCCCGAAACAACCGTGTCCGGTGAGGACCTGCGTCAGGCGGAAGGTGAGGGCGCCGTGAGGTCTCTCCAGCCAAGCCTCAAAGAGGGGCACCACCGCCGCAATGGTGGCGTGCCCAGCGCGGGGTTGTGACAATCGCTGTCTCCATGTCGCCATGAGATCCTGCCGGAGCTCCGTCCGCCGAGCCGCGAGTTGTCGCGGCAGCGGAGTTTCACCCCGGCGTTTCGCCTCCTCGCGGTCCTCATAGAGGTTCGCGAGGATTTTTGCCTCCAGATCCCATGGCGATAATCCGGCAAGGAGGCTCGCCGCCTCGCAGGAGATCGTACGGTATCCTCGGATCATTCTGATCGCCATGACCCTTTGGGACGCGTTCAGAAAGCGAGTAGATCGCTTCCTTAGCGAACGCGCCCACACCGGTGCTCCGTAAAGGGCCATGGACCGCACGATCCCCGCGTAGAGCCTCCGGCAGGAGGCGTTTGGCCCCCTCAGATTGGGCAGGAGCCGCCTCAAAGCAGCCCCGGCCCTGTTCAGTCTGGGAGCCAAACGTCGGAAGTGCTCGACGAAGTTCCACCGGCTGTCGAGGACGAGTCCCAGGTACTTCATCGTCCCCTCGACGCCGATGTGAACCCCTCCTACCGTTATCTGGGAACCCGCCGGTGGCGCATTCCGAGAACCATGAAAACACATGGCCTCGGACTTGTGCAATGCCACCTCGAGTCCCAGTTGCCGGATCCTGTCCACGATTATCGCAACCCCGCGTGTCATTATGTTGGCCGCCGCCTCGTGCGACCACCCCTGCGCCAGGACCAGGGTGTCGTCAGCGTAGCATACTACGCTGACGGCGCTAAGGAGGTCGGCGCACAGCACCCAGTCGTACCCGATGTTCCACAGAGGCGGCCCAAGGACCATAAATTATGATACAAGTGAACTAAGTTGTTTATTACACACGAGGCTGTGGTTTGCAGCCGCAGGCGAGGGCGTAATTCAGGCGAGTGTGTAATGAGCAGAGCTCACGAGTTTCACACGACGTTTTTCAACACATTACAAGCGTGTAGAAAATAATATTACCTTTTATTTTCAACCGGTGATCAAAATATTATATCAGCGGTTTCGTTAACTGTACTTTAACTTCTTTTTTCTTGTGGTCCCAAAGTACCACTCAAATATTATATAGGTGGAATCTGGGACCGCGGTCCCGGTCCCAAAAGCCCCACGACCCAAACTAAAAACACCGACTTCCGAAATTAAAGTGATTTTCCAATTTTTTTGGAAATCGTTTCTATTTTTTTGTATAAAACGTTTTTTTTATTTGTTTTTGGGGGGAAACCTTCTAAAGGCGCCTGGACTTTTGGGGAAAACACCAGGAAGTGTGTGATTCGAATCTAACTTAAACTACCCCAGTATCAGTACATGGAACCCGGCCCCGTTACCTCTTAGAAGACCATTCCGGAACCCCCTCTGTGCAACGCCTGTTTCGGCACATCCCTAAGGAGACTGTAAAGGGGTCTCTTATTTTTTTTTTTTTGCTTATGTGAAATCATCCTATGACTTTTCCCGCTCTGGGTGGACCTTTACTGACGAAAACCCACCCCTGTTCCTTCCTTGCCTGAGTGTCCAGGGGCGCGGTAACTCTGTTACGAATTTATCCGCAACCCCTTGGCATGTAGGCATCGGCCATGATGGCCCCGTCAGTGGTGGCTGACATCTCTATGAGGCGCGCGTGGAACACTACGCGCCGTCGACTCACGGGCCTAATGCTGATCGGACGGTGAGCTACCTATTACTCGCCGTCCGCGGGCCCGCGTCTACGGTGGCCGGAGATCGTCCTGCCACCCCCAACGCCCAGGACGTCTCCTGCGGCGGCTGCAGCTGGGGTTGTGTACCATTATCGCTAACTATCGTGTGTGGCAAGCCAAATCTCGCCATGTACTCATATAATTTGCTAATCGCTGATAATGTAGACGTACTTGTTCCCATGTCATACGCTTCGACCCATTTTGTGTACGCATCCACAATCACTAAATACGAACGATCATAAATTGGCCCGAGAAAGTCGATGTGGATTCGATAGAACACCTGTGGGGGGTGTGGCCAATGCGCAAGCGGCGCACGCGCCGGTGATTGCCTCAGTTGTAAACAAACTTCACAATCAGCAATCATTTTTTCTACGGCTTTATCTATCCCGGGAAACCAAAATCCGCTGCGAGCATTTACTTTCGTTTTTACTACACCCAGATGTGATTTATGAAGCTCTGATAATAATTTAGGCCTTATTGATTCCGGAATTATTACTTTGTGGCCCCGCATAATGCAACCGCTTTCGAACGACAACTGCGTTTTACATAAAAAATATGGTTTAATTAAATTGTTTGATAATCGTTTAGGCCAACCATTCACAGTATATGAGATAACCTTGCTTAAAACTTTATCTTTCCACGTTTTATTACGAATTTCATCCAGTGTTACCGGTAAACTACCATCTATAACAAAGTTAATATAGGAGGAGCGATCTTCTACGGGCATAAGACTGTCACCGCTGTCGGCCCCGTGGCCATACTCCCTCGCTACTGTGGACTCCTTGTCGGGCAAGCTTGCGCGCGACAAATAATCAGCGCTGTTGCCAACGCTCCGTATGTATTCTATTTTGTAATTATAGGCACTAAGAAACATAGCATAACGCTGCAATCTGTTAGCTGTAACTTCTGAAATACCACGATAGGGACCAAAAATGGTCAATAGGGGTTTATGAGCTGTAAAGAGTACAAACGGAACCGCCCTGAGTACAAATATTGGTGAAAACGCCGCACTCAGAATATAATTGCTGTAGCCTCCTTCTGGATTTATGAATACCTTTTTCTGCAGCATTGAGTGTCCGAGAGGCAAATGATACGGGATATTCCACTCCATCAGATCCTATCTGTGACAATTTCGCTCCTAATCCACTTGGTGATGCATCAACTGTTAAAATTATTTTAGCATTCTGATTGTAATGTGCTAGTACCTAAACTGAAGCCAAACATTTTTTTATTTCATTGAATGCATAGTTATGTTCATCCTCCCATTTCCATCTACCCTTTTGTAATAATGATTAATGCGGGCTCAATATTGAGGACGCGTTGGGAACGAAGTTTCTGTAATAATTGGCTAATTCCAGTCATTTGATTGTAATTTATTTACGTTTGTTGGGACAGGTGCATCGGCAATTGCTTAAATTTTTTGTTGTGATTTTTTCAGGCCGTTTTTGTCGATGGTATATAACTCTTCAAAAAATACACATCTATTCTTACGAAGTGTCAGCCCTACATCTTGTAACCTTTGTAAGACTGCACTTACCTTTCTAAATGTTGCGATTTACTTTCTCCCGTAATACAAATATCATCAAGCATACACATAACACCGCCTAATCCTGACAGTAAGCATTCCATTGCCTGTTGAAATATAGCGGGAGCACTAGCGAGACCGAAAACTAACCTCGTGTACTTGAACACAAACATGGCAACGGCATGGCAACGGCATGGCAACGGCATGGCAACGGCATGGCAACGGCATGGCAACGGCATGGCAACGGCATGGCAACGGCATGGCAACGGCATGGCAACGGCATGGCAACGGCATGGCAACGGCATGGCAACGGCATGGCAACGGCATGGCAACGGCATGGCAACGGCATGGCAACGGCATGGCAACGGCATGGCAACGGCATGGCAACGGCATGGCAACGGCATGGCAACGGCATGGCAACGGCATGGCAACGGCATGGCAACGGCATGGCAACGGCATGGCAACGGCATGGCAACGGCATGGCAACGGCATGGCAACGGCATGGCAATGGAATGGCAATAAAAAAAAATTACTGCTGACACTCAGTAACAGCGGTTGCGCACTACGTCCGATACTTATCCGTCAAAATACCTGAAACAATCATACAAATTGTTCTACGACCACGCCGGACCGTTATTTCACGGATAAGTATTGGACATATGCGCAACCACTCTAACGCCTCGCCATTACAGAGCATCCACAACCAATACACCCCATTGGGTAGCCAAGTACTCTGCCATTATGGTGTGTACCTTCTTCCAAGTGTTGGTTTACATTGCAAATAACTCCATCTGAAGGAAGCTTACTTGAAATATTGTATCAACAAAGTAACACGAAATTTTTAAATTATTATTTTCGCATTTTGGATTATGGAACTCAAATTCTCTTATTTATATAACCATTCAGTCAATATATTTTCTAACTGCGGTGTTAAATGTGGTTGCAAAAAAGTCGGACTGTTTTGTTCTTTGGCATACACAAATTGTTAAGGCCGGTCGTGCTCTAATATTGAATCACAAACAATGGAGGATTCGTTTGATTCCGACGAAGTGTCATGCGATACATCGCTAATGACGCAATTTACTTGCATCCAAAATGAAGATGAAGAAGAAGCAGGAAAAGAAGATCAAGAAGAAGAACAAGAAGAAGTACAAGAAGAAGAACAAGAAGAATTTGAAACTTACGAATCAGGTGAATGAACTTCACCACTTTTTTTTAATTTACATCGCTTTTATCTTCTCCAATCTTTGAAAATGTCCGTTATTTTGCAATAGTTTTACATTAAACAGGATCACAACTGACCCGTGGAGTAGGCCTACTGGGGAAACCACGTTAAAAAAAACGCGCTAAGTACACTACCTCATAGGTGGCGTGGAAACGTGTGCATATTATGACGATAACAACTTTTATAACTTTTTGAATCGTTATATCTCAGAAACGGTGGCTCGTAAGAAAAAGTATTGATGAATTTTTTATAAATAATTTTATGATCTACAATTTTTGTCTGAAGTACTTTTATGATAAAACTTACCGTTTTGCTGAAAATCGCGAAAAACTATTGTTTTTTACCTTTGAGCTTGAATAAAAAATTTTCCATACACGGGAATGATGGGAAACTTTTAAACATTGTGTATAATTATGTTTTGAACAATTTTACTGATTTTCAGCTTGTTGGGACTTTATGTACCTTCGAATGTCTAAATTGACCGGACTATATGCACAGCTGATTATTCAAATAAAAGCGTAAACGAAAGTCCGATAAACGATAGCGTGGGGTAAAGTTTTTATTTCCAAAAAAAACAACAAAATGACAACATAATAATACCAGACAAGATCAACGCAAGACTGCACAATGCAGCGCGGGGTGCACGCGCAGAAACGTCAAAATAACTTAGGATGTTTGTTCGGACAGAAGGCCTGCTTCGGATATAGTGTCATAGGCGTGCATCCAAACGCAAATGTGATTGTATTGCATTGCTTAGAATTATGTCAAAATTAAAAACCACACAAAAAACAACGCACCTATTTTTTTTGCATTTTTCTCGCCTGTTCTTGTATTTAATAAGTAATTTTTACATGTTATTAATTACTGTACATTAATGTAGATCCGGCCATGCCATTTATAATCAAACATTTCGCGCGGGCGAAGCCGCGCGCGGGAGCTAGTGTATGTAAAATATTTTGTTAGTACCTACATCTATCTTCAAAGTGCTATTTATGATAGCAAAATTAACTGAACTGCCTCGAGCGATACAAATTCCATTCCTGAGACGATCAGACGAGATTTAAATGATGTTAAAGGCATACGTATAAGAGCAGTTTCTATATTATGTGTTATATCGTGGAGAGCTCTTTAGATGTACTTGTGTGGATAATGGATTTATCTTGTGGTTTTCATTAGTTGGTCATGTATAAATAATTTATATTTAAGAACTATAAACCTAATCTGTTTATTTTGTTCATCTTGATGTAATAAAATTAACAGTTTTCCTACGACAAACTCAAAGTCAAAGCATTTATTTCAAATAAACCATTTCCAGGCACTTTTGAATTGTCAATAAGTCGGTCAGTCAGAAAGATAAAGCTAATTGCACATTCCAAAGCGTAGATCTCTTTGGAGAAGAAACTCCAGGGACACTTTTTTTAAACATGTTATGTGTTACAAAATTCTGGTTACATATTTGTTGTGCTTCCATTTATGCGAGATGAATGAAAAACTTAATAATAAAAAAAAAACAAACCATTCGCAAAATAAAGCTTAAAACAAGCCAGTGGCAGCTAAGAAATGACGCGTGGATCAGCACCACTTAGTACAACCATTTTGAAGGGAACCGAATGACCCAACACACGCGCTACCATCAGCGATACATTTGAGTGAGCATGACAAACTCTCAACTGCCATGCTCTTACATATCAAACAAGCAGATACCCAATAACATAAGTTTCTCCACGGTACTAGCATTTATAAAAAAATAGAATAAAAATGCTTCGAGTATATAAATTATTTGTTCCAAAAAGTAATAATTATTAAGTATCAGACATTCGAGTATAAATGCATCAAAATATATATTTTATTTTTTTTATAAAATATGTAAAATAAAAACATCAGGAGAGCATCGACTCTTCCAAATCTGTTTAAATAAAAAATCTTTTTTTACAAAAAATACAACCGACTAACTTCTAAAAATTGCAAAATACCTTTCAGAAGTCGGTGTTTGTATTTTGTTTCTTCGTTATTTGACACTGATTTCCAAAAAGTAAATTTAAAAAGTAATTTTGTAATTTTTAGAAAACGGTTGTATTTTTTGCAAAAAAAAATATTTTTCACTTTTTAATTGTTGTAGGTACCTACCCCAAAACTAAAACTAAATAATAAAGTTATGCCGAAATGGATAATCCCAATAAAATGGAAATTGAACATAATTGGAGACAACCAAAACGACATTTATGTGTACATATTTTTGTTTATGTTGATTTTTTTAAAAAGTGATGAATCAATTTCGATAAAATTTATAAGGGACCACCTCTGAAGTATGACCTACCAAATGAAAAATAATCATCGAAATCTATTCACAATGGCGGAGAAATCGCGTAATAAACATAAAAAACAACATCCATAAATGATAAATAAATGATAAATGATGTTTATTCAGTAAATAGGTTACAAGGAACACTTTTACACGTCAATGTTTTTTGTCAGTTTAAGCTAGATGAGGCCGGTGTTTCCTAGCTGACTACCCTGAGAAGAAACACCGAAACAAACTCAGAGGTCAAAGTCTCTTTTAAAGTGTTCAAATCCATACAATGTGTACTGGTTAAATCATATGAGAACCATGTACGTTTATGTCTGGGATGAGCTTTTTGAAGAAAGCAACACACAAATTCGAGTGGACCTGTTCAGACAGTGCAAGCATTTGTCAGTCATCGCGAAGCTCAACTCAGAACTTAGAGGAGCTCAACGAACCGACGAACAATACCAAAGTAAGGACATTTGAGTAGGCCGCAAAAATACTCAAACTGCCAGACAATCATAAAATCTACATGAATATAACGACATACATAGTTCTCGCATTCACATTATTCTATATGAGGACCATGCAGCTTAGTGTCTGTAGTGGTCTTTTGAAGAAAGAACCAAACATATTTGAGTGGACCTGTCCAGTCAGTGCTAGCATTTGTCAATAGTCGAATAGCTCAACTTAAAAACCACTAAGGAGCTCAATGACATGACGAACAATACCAAAGAAAAGACATTTGGATAGGCCGCAAAAGTACTCAAACTGTCAGACAACGTTAAAAATTACTGTAAAAAGGAGGAGAAAATAATAATAATAACCCACATAGTCCTCACATTTACAATAATTAAGTAATCAAAAAAAAAAATAACAATAATAATGTAACATCTATACTGGCCAGCTAAGACGCTGGCAACACAGTCGTCGGCGTGCCCTCATCGCTGTCAAGCCCCTCCACGCACTTCAAGACGCCATGACGGGAATTGGTGCTTAAATAAGGTTGCACGTCATTCTCGTCCTCTTTTTCTCACGAAGACACGGACCAGATCGAACCTCCGTCAACTATTTGATTGTATTACTGTTTGCGCTGATAATTAAAACTCGATAAGTATAGCTACACTTTTGATTTATATTGTATTTAATATCGAATATTGAAGGTAGTTGAATAATCATGTATATTGATTAGTGATTATTAATTCGATTTTCGTGTGACTAAATTATAACAGATTTCAGTTTAAATAAGTTACTGTGATTTCTATAAATATCTAATTAAATTAATTTACTGAGATTGATTGAATTTCATTTAATAAAACCCCTGTGCTAAATTCTGTGTTACAATAATAAAATATCAATAAAATAAAATTAAAAGTATAATATAATACTATACAAGTATTCATGTCAAAAACGAATATTAAAAAAAAATATATATAAAATAATTTCATCAGTGTTTATATATAAATAGTACATATGAAAACAATGGCTCATGTATATCATTGAAGCAGCTCAATCCGACGCCTTTTTGTCCTCAAGAAAGTCATTAATTGTGTAAAAAGCTTTCTGGCATAGCATACGAATTGAGAACCTCCTCCTGACTGACTGATATATCAACGCACAGCTTACCCCACTAGTCCTAGAGGTATGAAATATGGAGGTTGTGTTCTTTGTGAAGAGATATAGATCCACTTAGAAAGAGTTTTTCGAAATTCCACTCATTTTTTTTTGAGAGTGTGAAATGGGGGCATGGAACTTTATAATGGGGGAAGTACTAATTCCACGCGAGCGAACCCGGTAGCAGAAGCTAGTATATAATATAAAAAAGGAAGATCGTCTCTCCCGATAGAAAAGCCTGGCGAATTGGTTTTTAATGAATCTGCTTCTAACAGGTTATTTATTAAAACTTCATGCAACACAAATGTACAAATTCGGACTGAATGCCTTAGGCATTCTCTACCAGTGAACCAAGGGTGGTGGAGAGATAACATGGCAGGTGCATTTACTACTACTGTAACACAGGTCTCACCTAGCTCAGGAGTCAGGGATTCAAACGAAAATGTATAACCTTTTTTATATCAATAAAACATTATTATTATTATTATTATTTACTGAAAAAAATAATACTAAGAGGAAGTTGCAGGGAACAGTTACCTTATTATGTTTATCGTTATTGGTTTGATTCATTTACACTTACAGTAGTTGTTCCTTTTAGCGTGGCAATAGCGATGATTACCCTTTTCCTCATAAATCTTCTAAAAATTCCATATCGTATTTCATTTGTAAAAATGTGGCGGATCAATTTAGATGTCTGTTCAGCGGCCTGAGACAAAATACTTTTCTGTTAGCGTTCACGCTAATAACGCTTAGTACAAAATATATCCAGGTGTTGTATTCATTTATAATAAGAAATTAGAATTTCATTTGTTAAATTAATTAGTAAGAAATTATATTAAGATTTTTAGTGGTTTTGTATTCGTAACTGTACGATGGGATTGGCATCGTCACAAAGTGTACGAAAATCCCTTAAATAAATACAGATTACAAAAAAAAAATATATATATCCGCAATGACATTACCTGGACGTGAGTCACGTGACAATTCTCTCGGCAGGTAATGTCATTGCCATACATTTTGTACTAATTGTTAGCGTGAACGCTCTCAGAAGAGCTCGTGGCTAAAGTAATAACAGCTGCATGGGTCGATCCATCAGGTTAAGCTACGCTTTCCGGGGTTGGTCCATGGATGGGTGACCATCTCTACATACCGAGATTCCTCCGTGCCTCGGAAAGCACGTCAAGCCGTTGGTCCCGGCTGTCAATCGTGGGTCTTTGACAGTCGTTACGCGTCGTCAGAACTTCAGAAGCCCGAAAGTCTGACAGCCAGTCTTAACAAGGGGTATCTTATTACCCAGTAACAGGGTTGTGGAGGTCTAATAGGCAGTCGCTCCATGTAAAATACTGGTATTCAGCTGCATCCGGTTAGACTGGAAGGTCGACCCCAAGGTAGTTGGGAATAGGCTAGGCAGATGCAGATGCGTTAGCGTGAACGCTAACAGAAAAATATTTTGTCCCAGGCCCTAGGACGGATTTATTTCCGTTATTGAACTTAAGAATGCACAAACAATGTTCGAGGTTCAATGAACGCTGATGCTATCAGATAAAATAAAAAAAAAAACGAATAAATAACAGAAAAAACAGACAATTCTATTTCTGCTCTCATCTTTGGGACGGATCTGCCAGATACCAGCTTGAGGCCCTTGAGTCAATTGAGAAACGAGCCAAGAGGATCATCGGCAATAATAGGCTCGTTTAGTCGAAGCTCCAAAGTCTATAGAAAGTAAGAAAGTCTATAGACGCCAAGTTGCTAGCCTGTCGGTTTTCTAAAGGATACATTTTAGGGAGTGTGCGACAGAATTGCATAATTTGATTCCACCAAACCCGTTCCATCAGCGGACGACAAGACGTACGGCGATGTGCCACCGGTACATGGTGAAAATCCCATCCACACGCACAAAACGTTTTAAAAACACATTCATTGTGCGTACAGCTAGGGAGTGGAATTCCCTGCCGGAGTCTGTGTTTCCTGATAGCTACGACCTGGGAGTCTTTAAGTCAAGAGTGAATAAGTTACTTCTAGGCTTGCGTGCTCCATCTTCGACCACATCATCGCTTACCATCAGGTGAGATTGTGGTCAAAAGCGTGCCTATCGACAATAAATAATAAAATAAAAAAAAAAACATAAAATTCTACTGTTCAATTGTGTTTCGCGTTCGAACAAAAATACAGACACTTAAATAACATCTGTCATCGGAAAAAGACTATTCAATTCAAAATGGAGGACAAAAGTCCTCCATTTTAAATTGAAAGGTCTTTCTATTTTCTAAACGAAATGCGGCCTGAAAACCTATCAATAACAAATGGAAACTTTTGACAAGGGACGATAACGCTAAAAGTTGTGCCTTTGCTGTGCCAATTTTAATATTGATAGCAGATATATTTTCGTACCTAAATTCGTGTTAAAAAACTTTTTACAAAAAAATAGAACAGACTTCCAAAAAAAAAACAAAAAATGTGCAAAATAACTGTAATTTCGGAAGTCGGTGTTTCTGGTTTTGTTTTTTCGTTTTTTGAAACCGACTTCCAAAATTAAAGTTATTTTGCTCTTTTGGAAGTCGGATCTATTTTTTTGTAAAAAAGTTTTTCACTTTTAAGTTTTAATTCCCCATTAAATTGTGTTAAAAATATTTATGCCATAGCCACAATAGCTGTTGATTTGCAGTCATTTTTTGAAGAGTTCCGTGGTCTGTCTCCGAAATTCATCATCAGCAGGCGTAGCATGACCAATTCTATCTCTATTCTACCAAGAATAGACCAAGTTATTTTTATCTAACTTGACATCTTTTCTGCTCGAGCATCATGTTTTCAATTGTAGACTTTTGTCGACTGAAGAATAGACATTATATCTACAATCTGTCATTTTGTCTATTCTTCCGTCGACAAAACCCGTTTCTATGGTGGTCATGGTACGCGTGCAGATATGTATGAATTTTAAATGGGACCATTTCGGAATAAGCCCCTTTCGAACAAAAAAAGTATTTTGCGAATCGGTTTATATATGACGAAGCACAAAAACTACTATAAATATAGAGAACGCACTAGAATATTTAAAACAAAGTTACCTTCAAAATCTACTAGATTTAGATGACCCTAATATACTTACCGATCGCGTAATAAATATATTACAAACAAGCCTTATCTCCAGTACTCTGTGACTAAAATAATTCCTGTGAAACATAGGCTGCTTAAACCATGGATGACCATTGGCTTACTTCGATGCATTCGAAATAGGAATGACATGCAAAAAAGGCTTAAGACAGACCAGCATAACGAAATATTAAGAGTCACATACAGAAGATACCGTAATTATCGTAACTATATAATCAAAAAACAAAAGCAAACTTATGATAGAGAGCTCTTAACCAAAGCACAGAAAAATCCTAAAAAACTATGGGACACTTAACAATATAACTCAACGTAAACCTAATAAAACACCAAACACGGAGCTATTCAATCTAAAACCAACTGCACAGGAGTCTGCAAATGCAGGAAATGAATATTTTTCTAGCATAGGAAACGCTCTCGCCGACGAAATCATTTCGAACACCTCCAGAACACACGCTTTTCATCCTGACGCAAATGACAACCACCCTTTATCTTCATTCGTAATTATTTCAACTGATCATAAAGAGGTTTACAGTACTCTAATGACTTTAAAGTTTGATAGCGCCCCAGGGTGGGATGGTATCCCGGTTAGCTTCCTAAAGGCTGCCCATGGACTGATTGTTCCAATTATTTCTCATTTGGCAAATTTGTGCTTTGACCATGCGACATTTGCAACGGCTCTGAAGCTTGCTCTAATAAGCATTAACTACGCATACTGTACGTCTAACAAAGTAGTTTTGGCAAACAAAGATATTGCTGGGAAACGACTTTTATTTTTAGTTACGAAAAATGAAACAATTACTTATTTCGCGTAATGTAACGCGACCACAGGCAAGTGGAGTAAAATCCCGCCCTTCGCTCGTTATATACGTTTGATATTCATTGCGTTTTCACAAATTCGCAATTTCGAAATTTTGAACAAAATAATCGAAAATTCAGTTAATGTTTGTTTGAAAAAAAGTTTAGTAATAACACTTACTCACTTAGTATTCATTTTCGAAACAAAAAAAAAGTCGGAGATAGGGAGAATAATAAAAGAAAAACTTAATAAAATAAAACAAATTGACACCGAATTTTAACCCCGCATCAAGAACAATTACACCGGACAAGAGTTGAGGAGGAATATTGTCCATCTATAAAGAGTTGAAGGTAAATGGCAAGTGTGTGGAGAAAACACACCTGATTCTGATGATACCAGCGATTGCGATTCAGACAACAAATAATATAATTATTTGTCAATCTTGTTTGTGTAATTGTAATTAACAATGTATAATTGCGTTTTAAATGAGTTTAAGTGTTCTGTTTTCACTTATGTGTATTAATAAAAAATCTAAAAATTAATATTTGTAAAAAGGGAAGAGGTGTGACGATTAAATAATATAGAAGCGGAGGTAGGTCCACGCGGGTATAAGTGTCACTGGACAGCTGTCACTGTTACTGGCTAGACGTGCGGTCAGCTTGCTATTTCAAGACACCAAACTATTGATTTATTAAACCATCTGTGCTTACCCCTGTGACAAGTGAACGTCACACCAGGCATGCACAAAACTATATCGCTACTTTAAAACGATTTATTACTTACTGCTCACAGAAACAGCCACGCACACATCGGATTCCTAGAGTGAGTGCGCTATAGTATAACATGATTTCGCATCATGGAATAGTTGCTCTTGTGGCGCAACAGGCAAGCTCTCACTCGCTCGCTCACCGTAACAAACGATCCGAGTTCGAACCCCGAGTTTACCAATATTATTTTTGAGATTTTAGAGTTAATATATTAACATTCAGTTAATAAAACGATATTCTGACCGGTTTGAAAATCTTCCACAAGTTTCTCGCCTACTTAAAATTGAAAAAAAGCCAGTTTAGAAGCTAACTACCCGCTTTAAAAATGTATTCCTGCCTAATAAGAACATTATTCAAACTCAACGGATGCATCACTTCGCCCACCCATTAGTGCTTGCTTCACAAGTATGAAGCATTTTATCAAAGTAGTTAACTGGTCCGTGGCCAAGGCGCACAAGCACTGGACTAGCAAACCAAATGTCTCAGGATCGAGCCTCACCACCGGCGTCAACTTTTTGCATTATTATAAACATTTTTTTCATTTTCTTGATTTTTAATTTTTTTAGTTTACCTGATAATAAGAACATTATTCAAGAAAAATATATGGAAATAAAAATTATACAATTTGTATTAAAAAAAACAGCAATATTTAATTGAGTAGGTTTTTTAAAATTATAATTACAAATTAAAAGAAAAGTTTTATGCATGACAAATATTCTAAGTCGGACAAAATTAACATTACTTTTCATATTCGAGTGGGTAATTTATTTATTAGTGATATAAACATGTTAGTAAGTTAGATATTAAGATACAGGTATCCTAAATTGGAATCTCACTAACAATACCATCACTCACATAAAACAAATCAGCTGCACGGAAGTGGTTTCATATAGTTTGTAATGTCACGTCATATTTAGTCGCCGTGGAATGAGTAGTGAGGAAGGGCTCAGCTATATACGTAGCAACTATGTCACGGTGCCGCGCATTGGCATTTGTGTATGCAAGTCAAAAAAAATAGCCCTTAGTCCCAGTTGGCGACATTCAATGCTTCCTGAATCTGCGTAATGATGGACCCACAATTGCATAGTTCTTCTCCGTGAACAATAGTAAAATATTAATACATAAAACATCAATCAATAACATGTGGATTATTTAGACATATTAAACTTCTAAACATAATAATAATACGTCATTAAACGCCTCGCAATTTCACTAATTGAAACGTTTTGCTCATGCAAAATAATTATCTCAGCTCTCAAAAGTGTAGTGAAGTGATTCGTATTGATTTACAAATAAAAGTAATTCTAAAAACACGCAGTATATTATGTCTATAAATGGAACGAGAACCTGATAGTCAATAGCATTATAACGATGAACTTAAACTTATAACATTTATGATTTGTCATTTTAAGAGGGTAGACAATTAATATATTATAATACAAATATAAAGAAGTCTTGCTAATAGTAAAGCAATGAATTGAACAAATAAATGTAAAATATTTCCTTAAAATTTACAAAAACATTGAGACGTTGGCAGTCGGATTCGATTCTACGACGCGCGGCGCCGGCAGCGTAAGAACAACACGCTCGACCAATGCCCCACGGCAAATTTGGCTAATATAACAATCCTCTTGTTATATTAGCCAAATTTTACTTAATGTTCCCTCCAACATTAAAGTGACAAGAAATTGCAAGTGTTTGCGTGGACAACGGGTTATTGTGAAGCAAACAACAAGAAACTGGCGAAGCAACACACTCGTTGATTTCACGCACATCACCATTATGTTGGTGTGCCCTGCAAACCTATGTGGTTTGCTGCGTGTACATACATTCATTTAAAAGTGTGTTTTAGTTCCAAGGGGGCGAGCCTATTTTGATAAGCGCGCAGTTCCAGTTCTAGAGATACCCTGTGACAGACAGATAGAAGGCGGACAGAGAGACACTAAGACAGTGTAGACTTATACTTCGACTTTTAATTGTATTCAGTAAGTTGACAGCTAACTTGACAGATTTTGATTTAAAAAAAAAACGATAGTGAGTTGGTGTAAGAATAAACGAAATTGAATGAACTTCAATAATGTACTAATAAGTAAACTTTTCATTTTAAATTAAATACCTTGTCTTCAAAACACGAAAACACGTAACATTATTTTTCTTTGAACTGTCAAATTACTGAATACAATTAAAAGTCGAAGTATAGTAATTGGATATTACTTATTGGTAGGAGTTGGGTCCCGTTTTCACCCTTAAAGTGCGGTACACCAAAAACGTATTTTCTGCATCAAATTAAAGCGAGAGAGCCACTCCATCATCTGAATGGTTACAAGAGTTTTGTTTGACAATACTTTCCCTCCATCATCTTTTATTAGGAAGAATCGAGAAGGTTTTCCTCGTTATCTTTGATGAAAGGAAAATAAAGCTTTAATATAAGATCCTGAGATCTTTTTATTCTCAGATTGTAACTTGATTCTTACAGTAATGGAGGTGGGAGATTTGATTGTTGAATTTATTTTATATGCATTTTTAATGCTAAATGCTAAATATTTTTTGTTAGTCAATTTAATTTCCTTAGGCAAAGGCTTTTTCCAAAAAGGCTTGTTTTCGAAAATGTGCTTTATATTTTAAACGACAGGAATGCCTAATGATAGCAATGCCTTTTCAAAAAAATGTCGCTTACGGTAGTAACTCTGTGATAAGGGCTCAATACACAGTGTTACTTTTTTAATTTATTCACAATCCTTCATGGGGTGAAAGTCGTTACTCATTTACTACGGGATCAATCCTGAAATATGCTTAAAAATCAACTGTTCCGTACGACTGGTATTTTTTTATGTTGGCATTATTCCACCAACTGTTGGGAACAGAAGTTTATTTCTACAATTTCTGTGTTGGCGCCATAGTAAAAGTTCTTCTTAGAATTCGTGACTTATTTTCCCCAATTTTTTATTTATTTATTGTATTAATTACAACGGTTTAAAACCAATTTCAGTAACTAGAACTAAAGATTTTTAACAAAAATACAAAAATCAAAACAGATAACTACTAAACATCAAATTTAAAAAAGTGAAAGGGTCTCAAAACTTTTTAATAAATCCCATAAATCCCTCTCACAGTACTTCTGTCATGCCAATAAAATCATCGTCCATTCATCCGCAAACAGATCGTTTGTTGGATTAGAATCCAAGAGATCACTAAGTAAAGCCAGAGTGCGAGGTATTGGAGACTCAGCACGCGCACCGGTGCGACACTGAGGCACAGCAAACAATCTGTGTTTTTTGCCAAGCGAGCTAGCAAAGCAAGCAGATCCGATTTTTGATGTTTGGCAGTCATCAGATAACTTCTCCCGCTCTGGGTGGAGCGGGAGGGAGTATCAGACTCTTAATGACTAAAACTCACCCGTTTTCCTTCCGTTGCGTACCAGAGCCACGGTAACTGTTTCGAAGTATAATAATAATATAATAATATTTTTATTTCACTCTTTACAAAGTTTCACATTGGTATGTACACAAGATATAAATATAAATAAAATAACCAAAATGCATCAAACATGATCCTTTGTGAGAGTCTGGGGTCCATACTAGGATACCCTGTGTGACGGATCACCAAACTCTCACTCCGAATTTGTGTCGATGACTAATAACAGTCTCTGAATGTATCAGGAGGAGATACTAAAAACCGAACAAAAATGCGTAAATACAAAAAGTGAGTAACATAAATAACTTAACTATTTTAGAAACTAAATACAAAATAAAAAATAGCTATCTGAATCAGATGTATTGTCGTGCTTGTGAGTGTGTGCAGATTAAATGTGATGGCGTAAACGAGCGTGTGTTTGGTGGCACTCATAGGTATGATGAACCATTTTACGCGGGAACTATTAACAGCTGCTCCGTGGCATCATAATCTTTCTTTTTACAAGTGTTTTTGGTAAGGTTATAAATAGACAAGATTGCGTTAATTTTGTTGTACAGATAGCTTCCGAGGAAACCAAAATGTCGACGAGCAAAAACTGTATGGAACCGAATTGTGGGACAGACTGTATGTTTACGTCGCTTACCTGCGTCACAGATAATAATATAATACCCTGCGTATAGGTTAGGATTATAAGTAAGAAGAGAGTGCTTGCGCAAGACCGTATTGTAAACAAAGAGTTGACGTACAGTCAACACTTCCACTCGCTCATAAAGTTCTTTGGTGGGAAATAAGAAAGGAAGATAATTACTGACTTTTAAAACAGCCCTCTTTGCTCGTTCGATGTGAATCATGGATGTTTTTGTCGCACCGCCCTATATAGTCATGCAGTAAGGAATTATCGATTGGCATAAGCAATGTACACAGTCTTCAATATTGCAGGATCCGCAACATGACGAAGGTTTTTAAATACAAATATCAGTTTTCGGATTCTAGTGGCAAGAGTACCTATGTGCGAGTGAACACTTAGAGTGCTGTCTAGTGTGACGTCTAAGTACTTTATCGATTCTGTATTTTGAAGAACCCCGCAACCCTGTTCTTTTTTCTCTTTAAAGTTGGCCAATTAATTAAAAGTCATCAGTTATGAAAACACCGATTAAATAGATATTATTTTAACTAGTAGTAGAGTAGGTGTCAAAACACCTAGTCCTACTTGTTTTGCTAGGTACTTATGTTCAGGCGTTTACACATACTTCCTCCGGCACGGGGCTATTTGCCTTTTGGTCCGCCACCGGCATTATATCCTCTAATATACATACAATACATTGTTCATTTATGTACATAGCGGTGGCTAATTGGGGCGCCACGGTGTCCTTTATTAGTTTATAACCGGAACAGGCTGTGATAAGCGTTTGGTCTATAATTTAACAAAATTTAAAATGATTTAGCTACATCAATCTGCCTAGCTTTTTTCCAACTATCTTGGGGCGGCCTTCCAGTCTAACTGAATGCAGCTGAATACCAGTATTTTACACGGAGCGACTGCCTGTCTGACCTCCACAACTCAGTTACTGCGTTATACGATACCCCTTGGTAAGACTGTTTGTCAGGCTTTCGGGCTTCTGACGACTCGTAACGACAGTCAAAGAACCACGATTGACAGCCGGGATCAACGGCTTAACGTGCTTTCCGAGGCACGAAGGAGTCTCGGTATATAAAGACGGTCACCCATCCATGGACCAACTCCGGCCTGATGGATCAACCCGTGCGGCTGTTATTACTTTAGCCACAAGCTCCTAGTGATTTAGCTACATATAGATCGAAATATTGTAAACTTGGATTTTACTTATATCTTTTGTAAATAAATCAGTCTAGACTTTTCCTAATTAATTTGGATGTGGCTTTCTGTCTCACCAGATGCAGCTGGACACCAGTATTTTCCATAGAGTGCCTGCGTATTTGACCTAAATTCTAAATCCAATCATCTTGCTATTATTGTAGATGCGAAACTTTGGACGGATCGATGGTTGTTACTGAATCACGCTAGTACAGCTAAACGGATTTGGATGAAATTTGGCACAGAGATAGATTATAGTCTGGAATAGCACATAGCTTAATTTATCTGTATCTTTCTATCCCATGGACAGAATAGGCAGAAGCTAGTTATTATTAATTTATTACAGACTTACAGCTATCATTACAGAAACCCAATACAAAAGTGTAGAAATAATAATATTGATAATTACGATAAAAAATAAAGTTCAGTTCGTAAATAGTAAGACTGCCCGTCAAACTTGTGGGTTATGGCTGTGTTTTTGTT
Organism: Polia nebulosa; assembly: GCA_951329385.1. NCBI lineage: Eukaryota > Metazoa > Arthropoda > Insecta > Lepidoptera > Noctuidae > Polia > Polia nebulosa. Next base: position 17,315,922 of record OX589610.1, on the reverse strand, counting down.
GACCACCAGCACGAGTGTCAAAGATCTAATGACAGCCAGGGCCAACGTAACACTAACGAAGTAACCGAGTAATTGAGCTGGGGAGTCTGTTATACCTGACCGGTCGCTGTGTTCGGCGCGCGTCTCTCAGAAGTAATTGAGCCGGGGAGTCTGTTATACCTGACCGGTCGCTGTGTTCGGCGCGCGTCTCTCAGAAGTAATTGAGCCGGGGAGTCTGTTACCTGACCGGTCGCAGTGTTCAGCGCGCGTCTCTCAGAAGTAATTGAGCCGGGGAGTCTGTTACCTGACCGGTCGCTGTGTTCGGCGCGCGTCTCTCAGAAGTAATTGAGCCGGGGAGTCTGTTACCTGACCGGTCGCAGTGTTCGGCGCGCGTCTCTCAGAAGTAATTGAGCCGGGCAGTCTGTTACCTGACCGGTCGCTGTGTTCGGCGCGCGTCTCTCAGAAGTAATTGAGCCGGGGAGTCTGTTACCTGACCGGTCGCAGTGTTCGGCGCGCGTCTCTCAGAAGTAATTGAGCCGGGGAGTCTGTTACCTGACCGGTCGCAGTGTTCGGCGCGCGTCTCTCAGAAGTAATTGAGCCGGGGAGTCTGTTACCTGACCGGTCGCAGTGTTCGGCGCGCGTCTCTCAGAAGTAATTGAGCCGGGGAGTCTGTTACCTGACCGGTCGCAGTGTTCGTCGCGCGTCTCTCAGAAGTAATTGAGCCGGGCAGTCTGTTACCTGACCGGTCGCAGTGTTCGGCGCGCGTCTCTCAGAAGTAATTGAGCCGGGGAGTCTGTTACCTGACCGGTCGCAGTGTTCGGCGCGCGTCTCTCAGAAGTAATGCGCCCGCTGCAGTCGCAGTGAGTGACGGGGTCTGCATAAATTCATGCGGGCCAACCTAGCCGGGGGTGCACTCCAAGCGCCCCGGCCAAATGCATTTTGTTATAATTTATTTTAATTTTCCTGTATTTTCGAAAGCCACGCGGTCGAAGTCGCGGGTAAAAGGCTAGTATATTATAAAACAAAGTCCCCCGCCGCGTCTGTCCATCTGTTAGCGATAAACTCAAAAACTAACGAACGGATTTTCATGCTGTTTTCATCAATAGAGAGAGTGATTAAGGGCCTACCTCCAGTAAAGTGCCATAAAACGGGTACTTTCTAAAGCCTACTCCTTGGTAACAGCTAGGGTAATGGTTTTGAATAAAATATATATTTAGCATTGATTCATGTACTTTATTTGTAACATTACGGTTTTTCAATGTAACTAATAGTTTTGCCTTAAAAAAATATTTAACAACATGCTACTCTATTTGCTATTTTGCCTACTCCTCATAAACGGCTATGATATTTAAAACTATTTTTACACAGACTAATTGATCGTTAGATGTTCTTTTGATGGTACATAGCTTATCTAAATCAATCAATATTTTTTAAAGAAAGTCTTACAAAGTAAGATCTAATCCGTTTAAAGTATATATTCTGGCTCACTATGGGGGCGGAGTCAGTCGCGCGCTAACATTGAGACGGGACGGCTGTGTCGCTCGCTGCTCCGCCGTGCTATCGTCCGACTAAGCGAATACGTATGTGTTAGTGCAAATATTTACTAAGTTTTTGTTTTAGTGTGCGCTCAGAGACTAGCTCGCCGCAGAGGACCCAGCGTGATCGTGCGCGTGGACGCTTTAGATTTGTAGACTACTTTCTTTTTTAATTTGTAAATACTTTTGTTTACTTATATTGTGCATTGTGTAAATAAATAATAATGCCAAGACCAACTAAATCAAGAAAAAATGCAGTTCTAAAGGCTAATAAAATGCATCTGGTTTTGTTAGTACCTACCTACTTATTATACCTAAATAATATCTATACCCACTCTATTCGCTGAGAGAAAAAATGAAAGATAAACAAACCATAAAAAGTAAAATATCATGAGAAGATGTTTATTTCATTGAACAACCAAATACACATATTTCAAACATTTGAACTATTATTTTCCTGTATTTTACAATAATATCAATATATTTAATGTTTAAACAAAAAAGGTATTATTAAAACCAAAACCAATAGTCGACATTCAAAAGCATCTCGAAAGTTCATAACTAGGTATTATGATAACAAATCAAAGAGAGCTACAAAAGTAACCATTTTGCATGTCTGACGTTTGTTTGTTTACAAAAAGATTTTTTCCTCAGCGAATAGGGTGTATGTACGTCTTTAGTTTTTGTTATTATCTGATGTTGAAAAGAATATACTTTATTTTACATGAAAATAGTTACACATCTCGACGACTTACATTTACCTAAATATTAATTTATTTTAATGTTTTTCCTTTTTTTTTCACAATTGATTTTAATAAGTTATTACGAAACGGTTCCAGGAAATCTAGATCATAGAATCATCAGAATCGAAACACGAAGACCATGATCCGACTACATCTGCAGAAAATGTTGATAGTTCTATTCTGGTAAATCATTGTAGTATACTAATAGTAGGTAGATACAACACGATAGCAGCCGGTAAATAGTCACTTGTTTCATTCATATTTCTAAATACTACTAACAATATTATAAATGCGAAAGTCTGGATGTTTGTGTTTCAATCACGCAAAAACGGCTGAAGGGATTTGAATGAAATTTTGCACACAGATAGATTATAACCTGGATAACATAGGCAACCTTTTACCATGCGGGCGTAGCCGCTGGCAGAAGCTAGTAGTAAGTATAAAATAAAGTCGCTGTCCGCGTCTGTTGACATGTCTGTTTCTCCGCTAACTTCTTCTAAACCACGCAATGGATTTTTCTCAACTGTATAAACTTTCCATGCGACTTACCAAATGAGGGAATTATCAAAGAAAACATCTGATTTATCAATATATTGGTATTTTTAGTAAAATATACGTAACAATAAACATTATCACCAAATTTCAAGTTCATAGGTCAATGAGAAGTTAAAAAATTCTTCGGGACAAAAAGTTGTGACTGTTCTGTCCGTCATTCCGTCTGTCCTTCTGCTCGTCTGTTCGTCCTTTTTTTCTGTCCGTCTGTCCGTCAGTCCGTCTGTGCGACTGTCCGTCTGTCCGTCTATCCGTCTATCCGTCTGTCTGTCCATCTGTCCATCTGTCCGTCGTCCGTCTGTACATTTGTCCGGCTGTACGTCTGTCTGTCTGTCCATCTGTCCGTCGACCGTCTGTCCGTCTGTCTATCTGTCCTTCTGTTCGTGTATGCGTCTGTCCGTCTGTTTGTCTGTCTGTCCGTCCGTCCGTCTGTCTGTCTGTCTGTACGTCAGTCGGTCTGTCCGTCTCTCCGTCAGCGACTGTCTGTCTGTCCGTCTGTCCGTCAGTCCGTCTGTGCGACTGTCCGTCTGTTCGTCTATCCGTCTGTCCGTCTGTCCATCTGTCCGGTGATTCTACATTTGAACCACTCGCTTCGGTTATCGGTTCAATCCTAGAATCCTTTGCTTGCTTAGACTTCAATACAAGTACTCGCACCAAAAACCAGAAAACTGATAAAAAAGAAATACAAGTTTTAGCAGAGCAAAACTGTGAAAGAGTATTAAAATTTACTAATTTTTAGAATAAGCTGTGTTTTATTTGTAACATTATAAAGAGAGCATTGAGTAGTAAACTGTTACCAGTACCGTTGCAAAAACCGTCTAAAGTACGATACAACTTATATGTAGTATCGACAAAAATTCGTAAAACCGATCACGAAGTGAAGAGTTCCGTAATTAGGATGCATAGGTATTTATGCATGCACATTATTGTTTTTATCAATCACAATCGAGAAATTTAATGAAATACAAACTTACATATTTAGTTTTTATTTCATTGAATCTCAAGATAAAATTGTGAAAATCAAAGTTATCCTTGGGGTTGTAACCGAAAATCATACTAACAACCAATTGTCTTGAATAAAATATGTTTATACGGAACCCAAGGCGCGCGTGTCCAACTCGCACTTTGTTGATTTTTATGTAGGTACCTACTTATAGTCTATGCAAATGACGTACTTTTCTATTATAGAGAAAATGTTACAAATAATTTATAAAGTTTTGAGGGTGGGATATGAATGTAACTCTAAAAAGCTGAATCAATCTTGGTTAAATTCGAAAGAGACTAGATAACTGGATTTGAATTTATGCTATATTGCTATCATGCCAGTGTGAGTTTTTTTTAAGTAATTATTTATTTATTAATTACCTACTTAGTATTTATAAACGAATATAATAACTTAAAACATAACACAATACTCACTTCTCCAATGTCTGAAAATACTAAACAGTTGTTGGTGTTGTTGATGTGTTGGTGTGTTGTGTTGTTGTTGTTGTTGTTGTGTGTGTCTTAAGGTAGATTGTAACAATTTTGTGATTTTTCTGTACTGTTTACAATTTAAAAAAAAACCTGTAGGTACGTAAGTAGATTTTAATCTACCCTATTTTGTTGTACTTGAGTGACCTACTTATATTCCTAATATGATAAAAAATGTTGATCAAAAACTTAAAATATACGTAAATATTTATTTACGGAATCGTAGGCAAGAATGCCACCTGCTTGTCGCATCTTTGCGTCCACGCATATTCTTTGAACACAGTCCGCGCGCGATAAGCATTTCCATGTGTGCGTGAATCATGCGGCGAGTGAGCTTAGCTCCGCCCTACGGCTCAAGGCCATTGAGGAATATATACACCTTAATGAGGAAGGTTTTGGTGTGTAATTTGTAAACGTGTGGAGCTGGAGCGGGTCGCTAGTGCTATTAAACAACAGTCAGCGCCGGCTGTCACTGAAAACCAGCGCTGGGCCTCTGTCTCGCATAGGGTCACAGCACTAAGCTGAGCGATGGTCGTTTTTCGTGGATGTGACGCATATTTTCCCCCAGTTTTTTTTGTTGTTGTGTTTCTCTGTCTTTTGCGTCATGTTTACAGTAAATAAACGTATTTTTTTTCTTTCTTACTTTCTATCAAATACCCTTAGTAATAACGGAGTGAAACATCCTTTCTTATTTACTTACACTAAGAAATTCTTAAAGTAACAGAAGAAATGTCGGAACGTAAGCATACTTAATCTTATCATTCACTAAACACACGAATAAAGAAGAAAGATCTCGAAACGAAGCAAAAATTACCCTTCACGTTAAAATAAATTCGCCTCTTTGTAACTGTATAATGCGAATAAATAAAGATTCGGTACATTTTCCTTCGTAAATTACCTACATTCAATTTACTTTGAGAATGTTGCCGTCTTCCGTTATGATTTGAAGGATTTTCTTTTTATTGACCACCGAAATCAAATTTAGGCGAGGTTTAATTTATTGCCGCTTAATTTTGTTGAAATTATTTTTATTTTGAGGAAATAGCTACCTTGGACTTTTTTGACCTGTACTTAACAATATATTTAAGGAAAATGCAATATATTTAAGGAAAATGTGTTTGGTTTTTATACACTCAATCAATCTGCCTAGCCTTTTCCCAACTATCTTGGGGTCAGCTTCCAGTCTAACCGGATGCAGCTGAGTACCAGTATTTAACATGGAGCGACTGCCTATCTGACCTCACACCTCACAACCCAGTTACTGGGTAATACGATACCCCTTGGTAAGACTGGTTGTCAGACTTTCGGGCTTCTGACGACCCGTAACGACTGTCAAAGATCCACGATTGACAGCTGGGACCAACTGCTTAACGTGCTTTCCGAGGTGCGGAGGAGGGTTCTTTATTGTGTTACCTAACTTTTTTATCCATAATCTAAAGTGCCATATTTTTTATTGGCCTAATGATCATTTGTCCGAATGATAACTTGTCCGAAATTAATGTCACATAATATCACATGCCATAAAATTGAAATCCCTAAATACAATATGCCCTAAATCCGTTTGTCATAAATATTCCAATCAATAATACACAAAAGACTTAAAACCGTTTTCAATAAAAGTTATAAATCCTAAATTCAAATATGTAATGTTTATTTATCCTAATAATATTTTTAAAACTTTTTTTAACAAAGCTTTTGCTATGAACTTCTCTCAAGCGTTTCGTATATACAAGTTCTAAGCAATACGAGTTATAGAGCTATTCTGTTATGAAATTAGCTTAGAATTGGTCTACAAATTATTAATGAATTAATTAATATACCTACGTATAGGTAACATTTTTTTGTAATTAAATATGATCTGACTTTGTATTACAATTGATTATTATTTTACCAAATCCAACTGATACAATACATAAATAGTGAAGATTCAAAAGCAATAAATGGCTTTCGTCACGGCTCCGGCGCCGCATGTATGTATACATCACTCAATAAAACAGTTGATGAGTTGATGTGAACATTTTATTTCCCTATAAGAAGCATGCAAACAAGCATACACCATTTTTTTTGTGCATGCAGCAAGTATGCAGCAGGCAAGTGAGCATGCAAGCAAACACGCAGCATGCACGCCACCAAGCAATGTGCAGCATGCAAGCAAGAACATGTAAGCAAGCACGCAGCATTCAGCATGCATGCGGCAAGCAAGTGAGCATGCAAGCAAGCAAGCATGCAGCATGCAAGCAACCAAGCATCATGCAGTATGCAAGCAAGCATTCTGAATGCAAGCGAGCATGCTACATGCAGCAGGCATGGTTTCTGTCACGGCTCCGGCGCTGTAATGCTGCGGCGCGCGGTAGTCCCTCGCGAGCTTATCGTCGCAGATGGTTTAACGCTCATCACTGCAGCTTCGCCTTGCTGGCCGGCTTCACCGGCCAGTTTCAGCCGCGGCGGCGAGCGTTGCAACCACGTGCTCATCAACTCGCAGGCCACCTCACCCCTCCGCGCCTAAGTGATTCTAATATTACACTCTAGGGGTAGGGCAGACAAGACTGCGTGGAGTCGGATTTACAGCGATTCGTTTCTGTCACTAAAACCTAATTTTTTGCAAATGTCTTGTGTATGGATGTGGATGGCTATAAGAGTAGTGGAAGGCCAAAGAAACGATGGACGGACTGTGGGAAAGGGGATATGGGTAAAAAGGGGGTGACTACAGAGATGACGACTAATAGAGGAGTATGGAAGAAAAAGACATGTTGCGCCGACCCCAAATAAATTGGGATAAGGGTAGGAGAATGATGATGTTTTAGAACTAAGAATTTTTATTATAAATGAACATTAGGAATAATACACAAATTATATAATACAATAATACTTAGGACATATGACTTTATTTCATTCAAAATTAGGAGATTGAATTATAATAGTATTCGATATTTTGACAGAATAGTTTTAGAAGTAAAAATAATTATGTAAATCAAAATTTTAATTTCTTGAACATTAGGGTTACTGAAGTTTATAGCAAACGTGTTATGGATAATGATGGGCCCAAAGTATTGCATAAGTTTGGAAACCATCGATTCGAAAAAAGAAGAAGAAGCATCAAACTAACAGTTTTTGGTAAAGTTTACTTAAATAATCACTTTCTTCGTCCAATAGGAAATATTACGGAAATAACCCAAATAACCCTATCTTATAATCTTCGGAATCTTAGCAGTCACCGCTTTTTAGTCATATCAAAATAATGCGAAGTCCAACAAAATAATCCCGCGATTCAAACGTCGACTCCTCTACAAAACATTTCCTCAATTACAAGTTTCCATCACTGTTTACAGCCCAAGTGTTGTTTTCACGTCCGCGGCTATTTGGAGGCGGATTACATCGAGATCGCGTCGAATAAGTCCGGGCTGCTATGACCGAGGGCCATAATTCCCCGCATTGCAGACAGTGCTGCAACAACCATGTAGTGAACACGAGTTTTAAGTTATGAGCTTCTGAATTTTGAAATTATTATAATTATTTATTTAATATATACTGTGTTGTATTCCTTAAAATGAGCACAGGACAAACATTTACAAAACAAGTGTAGGTATAATAGGTGGTCTTATCGCACAGAGCTGTCACGGTGCTGCGGTCGGTGTCACATTGCAGAGGAGCTCGTATGAGTGACACGCAGAGGAGGACGTAGGAGTGACACGCAGAGGAGCTCGTATGAGTGACACGCAGAGGAGGACGTAGGAGTGACACGCAGAGGAGGACGTAGAGAGGAGTTCAATGAATAATAACACACGACGAGTTAACACATTATATTTGTTATTTACAACAGTGGGCTTTATTATAATATTACGAACACATACACTGCGATTTGTTTCGTAATTTAATTGTATTAATGCACAATTCTAGGAAACTGGTAACTGACACTTGAAGAGTCGAAAAATGACAATGAGGAGCTTCTACTAGCTCCGCTGCAGAATTAGAACTGCTTTTAATATAAAAACAGACTATTGACATAGAAAACAAGTAATTTTTGAATTTGAAATTAAAAAAGGTAGCAAAGAACGTAATTTTGGAATAGAGGTCAAAAAATAAACAAGGCTTTAACACTGCCTTGTTACAATACCCGGCTGCCCCGGAAAGAAAAATCGAGCAGCAGAGGTAAGCGATTTTTCGTTGACATTAAATTAATATAAAAAAAATATATATCTTAAAATAGGATGGTTATGAGTGAGGTGAAAATTTAGAAGGCGAGGGTGTTATATACAACGAGTAATTACAAAAGGAACAATCTACCACATCCATATTACCTTCCATAATACCTTCCATACTTCGTTCATTCATAGTTATGTTCGCATATAGGTAAGTGCAGAACATAACGCAAAGTCAAAAAGAGTTTATCCTATTATTAGGCATAACTCATTAGATTGCCCTTCAATAGTGTAGGCTTATTTAATCAGTCACCAACCGCTGATGTTAAATTCCATGATGATAAGAAGCTATAATACAAGTTTAATTACCTGCTGTAACAAGTAGTAAATAACAAGGCAAAGAAGCCTTCGTGCTATGCACGTTAAGTAACTATTAAGGGAATAACCTTAATAACATATACCTATGTATATATTTAACGGACCTAAGGCTTATTTATAGAGTAGCTAGCCGCTCTAAATAATGAAGTGGCAAAAATATTACCATAAGTAGTGTGATTATGGCTTATTTAAGGAGTAATCACCCGCTCCGAAAGATTCTTATGGTTTAAAGCCATAGAATAAATTAATGATCAAGGGGTAGACCATGATCGGTAATGATTTAGGCTTATTTAGGGAGTAATCACCCGCTCCATATAATACTTGAACTAAAAAAAACACCGATGTAGCAATCGTGTGTAATGTAATTGAAAGGGGAAAATTATGAATGAATGAAGTATAAACCTCATAGGTTTAGAAAAAATAACATAATATCAAAAGAAATAATAATATAAAAGAGTTCCAATTCTGTATTGTACGGAGGTTGCGTAGAGAAAATTAAAAAGAAAGATTTGTTATTTTGTCAAAAACTGTCTGACATTTGAAATATTTTTCGCAGACAGATTTGAATGAATTAAATAATTATTTAGTTAAATAATCAGTAGTATATTTAAATAAGTACGTATTTTACCCTTATGCATACTATTTAAGGTGCATAGTGAAATATGTGAAAACACCATAGTAGTGCATGCCTACGGAGTTCTTCAGAGGTTGAGAAGGAAAGAGGGAAATTAATAAATCAAAGCTATAACTCTTCCATAAGCTTTGGTTTATAATAAATTGGGATTCAAAATGGATTTAAAATTTATTAACGGGTTGGTACGTTTGTAATAACTATGTAATATGTTTAAATAAATTCGAAAGTGAAGTGTAACGTTATTTATTAAAATTGTACTATGTGTTGTGCGTGTAAAGTAGCCAACTTTGACTATACAGTGACCCCTAGCATGTCGGCAGGATGCCCTAGAAGAGTCACCTTCTAATCAATAGTTGGTATGTAGGATACGCTGTGGATATTCTCCAACAGCACTCCCGTTAGTCAGTACTGGTCACAAACACATGTGTCTCCGAGGAGTTTAGCACAAGTGAATGCTACCAGCTTATGAGGGTTCAGATGTGAACCTTGGGTAATGTTACTGTCTGTAGGATGGGGTGGTTATGTTTTGAGTTTTGTAAGTAAGTATTGCACCATGTACTGATTGAATATGTGTGTTGTAAAATAATAATAATAAAATAGTTTGTTGGGTAAAATCTTGTTAGGTAGTATGGAAATTGGAACCTGTAAGAAATGTTAATAAATTAAAATGCTTTATTTTTATTGGAATGATGGAATTGATGTAGTCAAAAGGGGCCGCAAATTTTCTTGGGAAGACTAGTTCCTTTTGGAATTTTGAGAAATAAAATAACAATATCTTAAAACAATAAATAACACAAAACAACACAAAAATATAAAAATTAAAAAAAAACTTTTAGATGGGATGGGCTTCACTCGACAGACGCGGTCGAGACTTATCCAGAACAGCTTCACGACCAGAGCTTATCCTGCTGATGCTGATGGCTCCGGGATGATGAGCTGGGTTCACGATGAGGCGGCTGCTGGGCTCTGGGATGGGATGGGCTGGGTTCGATCACGTTGAGGGCGCCAATGTCAAGGTACGGAGGGCGTGTCTCGTTGCAGGACCGTAGTATTAGTGACTCGTAGAGGAGGACGTAGGAGTGACACGCAGAGGAGGACGTAGAGAGGAGTTCAATGAATAATAACACATGACGAGTTAACACATTATATTTGTTATTTACAACAGTGGGCTTTATTATAATATTACGTACACATACACTGCGATTAGTTACGTAATTTAATTGTATTAATGCACAATTCTAGGAAACTGGTAACTGACACTTGAAGAGTCGAAAAATGACAATGAGGAGCTTCTACTAGCTCCGCTGCAGAATTAGAACTGCTTTTAATATAAAAACAGACTATTGACATAGAAAACAAGTAATTTTTGAATTTGAAATTAAAAAAGGTAGCAAAGAACGTAATTTTGGAATAGAGGTCAAAAAATAAACAAGGCTTTAACACTGCCTTGTTACAGGGCAATCTCTTTTAGACAACCTTTGGATGGACTGAAACGAAAGGAGATAGATTTAGGGCTATCAGTGTATAACTAAAGAGTATTGATTAGACATAATTGTGGAAATTATGTTTTTCTTACTCCCCGCTGTCTTTTCTGATTAATTTCGTTGCGGGACCCACGACAGTTTAATCGTGTCTTTGGGATTCGTCGAGCTTCATTGCCTCGGCGTTTTTTCTGGTGGTCGCCACTGTTGATTCTGGCTTACAGAAGTTACAGTGGTTTGGGAATAGTGTGGCGGGCTAGACATAATTGATATTCGCTCGTAAATAGGTATGAGCCCAACCACGAACAAAACAGCCCTAAATCTATCTCCTTTCGTTTCACTCTATCCAAAGGTTGTTTAAAAGAGATTGCCCTGTGTGTGCGATAAGACCACCCATTATACCTACACTTGTTGTATAAATGTTTGTCCTGTTCTCATTATAAGGCGTACAATACAGTATATAATTAATAAATATTTATAATAATTTCATACATCATGTGTGAATGTGCCCGCTTCGTTAGCTTGACTTGTGAGTGGGCTCGCTACACTCGTTTGGCTAAAGAAAAGACTGGGCTTCGATCGTTTGGTTGAGTTAGGGCTATCTTGTTCGGTTAGGGTTATCTCTTTCACGAAATTCTGCTGCGCAGGCTTGAATAGTGCTTGTTTAATTTTGTATAACCGCTGTCTCCTCTGCCCCACACCACGCTCTCTAGGACCGACCGGCGCTGGTTTGATTACCGTTTTCCGTGCACCACGATCGACTGTTGTAATTTGCTTGCTATCATAAAACCAAACGCCCTTATTTGCTACACGCCAATATATTATTATTTGTGTACCGGCTTTACAGCCCCTGCCTATAGATTGTGGAAAATGCCGCTGAAAATAAATAGCGAAGCCGCTTCAAGCGATGTTTTCGATGGAGGAGGAATAGCATGATTTTTATAGTCTCTGTTGCTGATAAATACAGCGTATAGCGTGTTCAAAATTTCAAGACACTGATTTTATTAAAGTTCGGTTCTTACGAATATACAGGGCGCGTTAGCTTAGTCCTGAAAAGGGGTCATTGTACTCATCATTATGAACAACTTTTGCTATTCGACTGAAAAAAACTGCGGTTCAGTAGGTATATTTTTTTCGAGTTATGCAATGAAAAAATCAACATTTATGATTTTTTCCAGATTTTAGTATAAGCTTTTCAGGAATTGACGCGTCAAGCCTGTCTGTGCGAGCCTTAATCCGTAGTAAACCTAGCGGGAATAGCTACAGAACTATTAGACCGTCATTAATACGATTCATAATTCGACACTCGGATTTTTTTTAGGCACGCGTTTGACCGCTATCTCACCTGATGCTAAGCGATGATGTGGTTGAAGATGGAGCACGCTTACCTAGCAGTAACCTATAATATGAATAAAAATTATTTTAACTTTTAAAATATTGAAATTGTTTTTTGCTCAATATTGATATACCCATATGCCAATCATCCCAATACCGTACCCTTCTTGATAAATAAATTGGAGTCAGCTCAAATTCGAGATACTAAAAATATATCAACGTAAACTGAACGCTGTCCCTTGTTAGCAATTTATTGTCAAAGCCAGACGTAAAACTCGTTGATCTAGATTCTACCATTCGTAACGTTTTCAAATTTATTTTAGTCGAGGTTACGATATTTTAAAAGGATAAAAGGGTAGCCTGTTGCTTTGTTTATTAATTTAAATAATTTATGTACAGGTGGGTTTTTGCAAAAGCGGTTCTATGATGAATTTATGCAATGTTTTTTCATGGTTACGAAGGGAAAAAGGTCTGGCTCTCAAACTCCGTGTTCAGGGATTTTTTTTTGTATGGCAACATTGAGATGTTAAAAGAAAGGAGGATAGATTTACAGAAATATTGTCTTTATGATTGTGTGTCTGTAGAGTAAACGTTTATTCCCCTAGATAAATTTAATATATCTTAGAACTGAGTGAATAACAAGGTTCTTTAAAAAAATATTAGGTGTGATGATAGAATATAGAAGCGGAGGTAGGTCCGCGCGGGTAGGTGTGTCAATATATTATAATGTACTCTGTGGTGTGTCACTAGACAGCTGTCACTCCTACTGAGCGGACGTACAACCGATATACTATTTAAAGACAACAAACTATTGTTTTGTTCGTAACCGAAGGGAAAAAGGTCTGGCCGCTATAAAACTCCGTGTTCAGGGATTTTTTTTTGTATGGCAACATTGAGATGTTAAAAGAAAGGAGGATAGATTTACAGAAATATTGTCTTTATGATTGTGTGTCTGTAGAGTAAACGTTTATTCCCCTAGATAAATTTAATATATCTTAGAACTGAGTGAATAACAAGGTTCTTTAAAAAAATATTAGGTGTGATGATAGAATATAGAAGCGGAGGTAGGTCCGCGCGGGTAGGTGTGTCAATATATTATAATGTACTCTGTGGTGTGTCACTAGACAGCTGTCTTTCCTACTGAGCGGACGTACAACCGATATACTATTTAAAGACAACAAACTATTGTTTTATTAAACGATCTGTGCTTACCCCTGTGACAAGTGGACGTCACATTAGGTATTAGCACGTCGCCCGCGACTTCATCCGCGTGGATTTCAAAAATTTAGCTATGACATTCACAAATAACGTGGCTTTCTATTGGTAAAAGAATTTTCAAAATCGGTTAAGTAGATCCAGAAATTACCCCTTACAACCTTACAAACTCACAAACATTACCTCTTTATAATATTAGTACAGATAAGTTGTTTTTCGTAAAAATGAAATAATAATAATAATACACTGCTAGCTCTGTTTTACAATGAATTTTCTGGTTTTATTTATTTTTATTTTTCTATATATTTTTATACTTTGAAAATGGTGAAAAGTGAAAAAAAAAATAGTAGGATGAAACCTATTGGAAAAGGAAGAAAATATAACAAAAATGAAAGGAAAAATTATTTACGGGCGATCTGAGGTCGGGAAGTGGAAGGGGGTGAGTTTTTAAGGGTTATAAACGGTTTATCACGATTTCAAAAGAAACTACAAGTCCTATGGAAAAAAGTTTAATGGCAAAGTTGTAAGTAATAAAAAGATCTACAACTTTTGGATTTACATTTTTTCACATAACCTCATAATTTATGTGAAAAATTCAAATAATCAAGTTTTTGTTTTTTTGGATTTACACTTTTTCACATAACCTCAAAATTTATGTGAAAAATTCAATTAACCAAGTTTTTGTTTTTATTTTAAATCTTTAAAAAAAATCTGTTTTGCCACGAAATTTGGTGAAAACTTACCTTTTTATGTCCCAAACATACCGTATTTTTTTTTGATTTAAACTATTTATTTTTTCAACTTATTTTAAAAAGCTAATGTTCGATCGAAAATTCTCCCGTCAAAATATCTGTTTTTTTTTTAAAGTCGGTGGGCTTTTCTTTGTTGAAATCTCTACTTTCTGATGGTGTAAAAAAATATACATTACTGTGGTAAATTTTCTTTTTTTTCTTCAAATCCGGCGGCGTGCCAATTTTCTGGTGCGTCTTTGGTTGGTGCGTGTGGTTAGCATCTTTTCTCCCTTCTGCTGTATGGGAAAAAGATAGGAGAAAAAGGGATGTATGGTTCGCTCAATCTATAGTCAAATAAGAAATGGGATGCGTTCGGCAATATAATAGTAAAATTTATAATACTAAAACTTGCGAGAGCATCGAGTTTTTTATTTTTTTTTGCATTTTCTGAGAATATTTTCCAGAGCAATGTATATTTTTTTTACACCATCAGAAAGTAGAGATTTCAACGAACAAAAAGCACACCGACTTTTTAAAAAAAGCAGATATTTTGTCTTGAGAATTTTCGATTGAAAATTAGAGTGCTTTTTCGATAACCTAAGTCAAAATTAATTTAAATAAAAAAAATCATTTTTAATATATTCTCTTCCTTTTTCAATGGGTTTCATCCTAATATTATTTTTTTTTGGTTTCAAAAACACCTTTTTTTGTGGAGGTTGGGAAATCATCCTATGACTTCTGCCGCTCTGGGTGGAGCGGGAGAGCGTGTCAGACTCTTACTGACTAAAACCCACCCCTGTTCCTTCCCTGCCTGAGTGCCCAGGGGTGCGGTAGCTCCTTTTCAGAATTTATCCGCTACCCCTAGGCATGCAGGCACCGGCCACGATGGCCCCGTCAGTGGTGGCTGGTGACAATCATCTCTTTGAGGCGCGCGTGGAACACACACTCACACTCTGGTTCGTGTAGAACAAACTAGCTGGTCAAAAACAACTCTTCAATTCCTAGTAGTTAATCCTACTAATATTATAAATGCGAAAGTTTGTATGTTTGTTTGTTTGTATGTTTGTATGTTTGGCTGAAGGTATCGCAAAAACGGCTGCAGGGATTTGAATGAAATTTCGCGCACAGGTAGGTCATAGCCTGGATTAACACATAGGCTACTTTTTATCCCGGTAAATGACAAGACTTAGCGAAGGCTGAGGTGGAAGTAGAAATCCAAAGTCAGGCTGAACGAGCGGTTTACGCTCACAAAGTACCAGGAGACCAGAAACATGAAAAGTATTTCCGGGGTTGGAATCATGAGCGGTAAAGTCTCGCAAAGTACTAGGGGACCAGAATCATGAAGAGGTATTTTCGGGGCTACAACTCTAGCGGTATAGCTTCGCAAACCACCAGGAGACCAGAATCAAGAAGAAATGTTGCCGGGGCTTGAATCCTGAGCGGTATAGATTCACAAGCTACCAGGAAATCAGAATCACAAAGTATATTCCGAGGCAGGTATTATGAGATGTAGAGATTCACAAATTACCAGGAGACCAGAAACATGAAAAGTATTTCAAGGACTGAAATTATGAGCGATAAAGACTCACAAAACTACGAAAAGATCAGGATTCACGAAAAAGTAGTTCCGGAACTGGAATCATGATAGGTGTAGATTTCAAAACTATCAGGAGACCATAGTCATGAACCAGTATTTTTGGGGCTTAAGTCCTAAGCGATATAGATTCCTACGACCTACTAGGAGATAAGAATCACAAAATATATTCTGTGGCTGGTATTATGAGAGGTACAGATTTACAAATTACCAGGAGACCAGAAATGTGAAGAAATAAAATTTCCGAGCGGTATAGATTCACTCACTACCAGGAGATCAGAATCACAAAAAAAACCCAAAAAAAAGAGTGGGATCAAAAGAGGTAAAAAAAAAAGCATCTTGAATAAGTATTTTCGGGACTGGAATCCTGAGCGGTATAGATCCTTAAACTACCAGGAAAACAGAATCATGAAGAAGAGAAATTTCAGACCTGCACGCGGATGAAGCCAAAGGTAAATTGGAAGTAAAAGGTGGTGAAAAAGTTAATCCTACTAATATTATAAATGCTAAAGTTTGTATGTTTGTTTGTATGTTTGAATGTTTGGCTGAAGGCAACGCAAAAACGGCTGAAGGGATTTCAATGAAATTTTGCACACATGTAGGTCATAGCAACTCTACCAGGGTGCCAAAATCGTGAAAAAGTTAATCCTACTAATATTATAAATGCGAAAGTTTGTATGTTTGTTTGTTTGTATGTTTGTATGTTTGGCTGAAGGCAACGCAAAAACGGCTGAAGGGATTACAATGAAATTTTGCACACACGTAGGTCATAACCTGGATTAACACATAGGCTACTTTTTATCCCGGTAAATGACAAGACTTAGCGAAGGCTGAGGTGGAAGTAGAAATCCAAAGTCAGGCTGAACGAGCGCACACATTAGCTGAGTGGTGCTGACCCATGCGTCATGTTCGTGTTCGGGCGCCGTCAGTTGAGACTGGTCATCTCTCAACTGCCACTGGCTTATTTAAATCTTTTTTATTGTTTTTCTTTATGAATTGTTTATTTAATTAACATTGTTCTCAAATATTAGAAACAACAAGACATATGTAACCAGGATTTTTATACATAACATGGTTTCTACTCTTTAAGTGTCCATGGAGTTTCTTGCACGTTCATCTCCATAGAGATCTACGCCTTGGAATGTACAATTAGCTTCATCTTTCTTACTGACCGACTTATTGACAATTCAAAAGTGCCTGTAAATGATTTATTTGAAATAAATGATTTGAATTGAACTTGAATTGAATTTGATTTGATTTGAATTGAATTTGAATTGAATTTGAATATAATTTGAATTGAATTTGAATCGAATTTGAATCGAATTTGAATCGAATTTGAATCGAATTTGAATCGAATTTGAATCAAATTTGAATCGAATTTGAATCGAATTTGAATCGAATTTGAATCGAATTTGAATCGAATTTGAATCGAATTTGAATCGAATTTGAATCGAATTTGAATCGAATTTGAATCGAATTTGAATCGAATTTGAATCGAATTTGAATCGAATTTGAATCGAATTTGAATCGAATTTGAATCGAATTTGAATCGAATTTGAATCAAATTTGAATCGAATTTGAATCGAATTTGAATCGAATTTGAATCGAAATTGAATCGTATTTGAATCGAATTTGAATCGAATTTGAATCGAATTTGAATCGAAGTTGAATAGAAATTGAATCGAAATTGAATTGAAATTGAATCGAATTTCAATCGAATTTCAATTGAATTTGAATCGAATTTGAATCGAATTTGAATCGAATTTGAATCGAATTTGAATCGAATTTGAATCGAACTTGAATCGTATTTGAATCGAATTTGAATCGAATTTGAATCGAATTTGAATCGAAGTTGAATAGAAATTGAATCGAAATTGAATTGAAATTGAATCGAATTTCAATCGAATTTCAATTGAATTTGAATCGAATTTGAATCGAATTTGAATCGAATTTGAATCGAATTTGAATCGAATTTGAATCGAACTTGAATCGAATTTCAATCGAAGTTGAATCGAAATTGAATAGAAATTGAATTGAATTTCAATCGAATTTGAATCGAAATAGAATCGATATAGAATCGAATTTGAATCGAATTTGAATCGAATTTCAATCGAATTTTAGTTGAATTTGAATCGAAATAGGATCGATTTTGAATCGAATTTGAATCGAATTTGAATCAAATTTCAATTGAAATTCAATCGAATTTCAGTTGAACTTGAATCGAATTTGAATCGAATTTGAATCGAAGCTGAATCGAAATTGAATCGAATTTGAATCGAATTTGAATCGAATTTCAATCGAATTTCAATCGAATTTCAGTTGAATTTGAATCGAATTTGAATCGAAGCTGAATCGAAATTGAATCGAATTTGAATCCAATTTGACTCGAAGTTGAATCGAAATTGAATCGAAATTGAATTGAAATTGAATCGAATTTGAATCGAACTTGAATCGAATTTCAATCCAATTTCAATTGAATTTGAATCGAATTTGAATCGAATTTGAATCGAATTTGAATCGAATTTGAATTGAAATTGAATCGAAGTTGAATCGAAATTGAATTGAAATTGAATCGAATTTGACCCGAACTTGAATCGAATTTCAATCGAATTTCAATTGAATTTGAATCGAATTTGAATCGAATTTGAATCGAATTTGAATCGAAGTTGAATCGAAATTGAATTGAACTTGATCGAATTTAAATCGAATTTGAATCGAAGTTGAATCGAATTTGAATCGAATTTGAATCGAAATTGAATCGAATTTGAATCGAATTTGAATCGAAGTTGAATCGAAATTGAATCGAAACTGAATTGAAATTGAATCGAATTTGAATCGAACTTGAATCGAATTTCAATCGAATTTCAATTGAATTTGAATCGAATTTGAATCGAATTTGAATCGAATTTGAATCGAATTTGAATTGAATTTGAATCGAAGTTGAATCGAAATTGAATTGAAATTGAATCGAATTTGAATCGAACTTGAATCGAATTTCAATCGAATTTCAATTGAATTTGAATCGAATTTGAATCGAATTTGAATCGAATTTGAATCGAAGTTGAATCGAAATTGAATTGAACTTGATCGAATTTGAATCGAATTTGAATCGAAGTTGAATCGAATTTGAATCGAATTTGAATCGAATTTGAATTGAATTTGAATCGAAATTGAATCGAAATTGAATTGAAATTGAATCGAATTTCAATCGAATTTCAATCGAATTTGAATCGAATTTCAATCGAATTTCAGTTGAATTTGAATCGAATTTGAATCGAAGTTGAATCGAACATGAATCGGAATTGAATTGAACTTGAATCGAGTTTCAATCAAATTTCAATTGAATTTGAATCGAATTTGAATCGAATTTGAATCGAATTTGAATCGAATTTGAATCGAATTTGAATCGAATTTGAATCGAATTTGAATCGAATTTGAATCGAATTTGAATCGAATTTGAATCGAATTTGAATCGAATTTGAATCGAATTTGAATCGAATTTGAATCGAATTTGAATCGAATTTGAATAGAATTTGAATCGAAGTTGAATCGAAATTGAATTGAACTTGAATCGAATTTGAATCGAATTTGAATCGAATTTGAATCGAATTTGAATCGAATTTGAATCGAATTTGAATAGAATTTGAATCGAAGTTGAATCGAAATTGAATTGAACTTGAATCGAATTTGAATCGAATTTGAATCGAAGTTGAATCGAAATTGAATTGAACTTGAATCGAATTTGAATCGAACTTGAATCGAATTTCAATCGAATTTCAATCGAATTTCAATTGAATTTGAATCGAATTTGAATCGAATTTCAATTTTTGTTTTGCAATTTGAGATTTTACTAATATTCAGAATGTTAGTATAATATAACTTAAAAGAAATATATACAAACTAACAATAATACCTAACATGTACAAATGCGTATGAAAAAACAACTCACTGGGCATCAAAAAATTTCAATCGAATTTCAATGACAAAGTCATAACAAAACATTGATGAAATATAGATGCGGCGCATGCGTACAATGAGCGTAACGGGACACTTTTTGGATCGAAGTTGAAACGAATTTGAATCTAAGTTGAGATCTACGCCTTGGAATTAAAATTAGCTTCATCTTTCTGACTGACCGACTTATTGACAATTCAAAAGTGCCTGTAAATGATTTATCCTACTAATATTATAAATGCGAAAGTTTGTATGTTTGTTTGTTTGTTTGTTTGTTTGTATGTTTGTATGTTTGTATGTTTGGCTGAAGGTATCGCAAAAACGGCTGAAGGGATTTGAATGAAATTTTGCTCACAGGTAGGTCATAGCCTGGATTAACACATAGGCTACTTTTTATCCCGGTAAATGACAAGACTTAGCGAAGGCTGAGGTGGAAGTAGAAATCCAAAATCAGGCTGAACGAGCGGTTTACGCTCACAAAGTACCAGGAGACCAGAAAGATGAAAAGTATTTCCGGGGCTGGAATAGTAGAGTGGTAAAGTCTCGCAAAGTACCAGGGGACCAGAATCATGAAGAAGTACTTTAAATTACGAGGAGACCAGAAACACTAGAGTCGCAAAGTACCAGGACATCAGAATCACAAAACATATTCCGAGGCTGGTATTAGGAGAGGTAGAGATTTACAAATTACCAGGAGACCAGAAAAATGAGAAGTATTTCCAGGGTTGAAATCATGACCGGTAAAGACTCACAAAGTACCAGGAGACCAGAATCATGAATACGTATTTTCGGGGCTACAATCCTAAGCTGTATAGATTCACACACCCCACCAGGAGCCTAGAATCAAGAAGAAGTGTTTTCGGGGCTTGAATCCTGAGCGGTATAGATTCACAACCTACCAGGAGATCGGAATCACAAAATATATTCTGAGGCTAAAAGAAGTCTTTTTTTTTAAATTGATTTTTTAAATCAAACTACCAGTTCACAACCTACTAGGAGATCAGAATCACAAAACATATTCCGAGGTTGGTATTAGGAGAGGTAGAGACTTACAAATTACCAGGAGACCAGAAACATGAGGAGAAGTATTTCGAGGACTGAAATCATGAGCGATAAAGACTCACAAACTACCAGGAGACCAGAAACACAAAAAGCATTCCGGGGCAGGAAACGTAAGAGGTAGAGAAAGATTTACAAATTACCAGGAGAACAGAAACGTAAAAAAATTCCAAGCGGTATAGATTCACGCACTACCAGGAGATCAGATTCACAATAAGTATTCCGAGGCTGAGATCATGAGAGGTAACATCTTGAATAAGTATTTTCGGGGCTGGAATCCTGAGCGGTATACATTTCCAGGCGTATAGGCGTGACTACCAGGAAACAGAATCATGAAGAAGAGAAATTTCAGACCTGCACGCGGATGAAACCACAGGTAAACTACCAGGGTGCCAAAATTGTGAAAAAGTTAATCCTACTAATATTATAAATGCGAAAGTTTGTATGTTTGTTTGTTCGTATGTTTGTATGTTTGGCTGAAGGTAACGCAAAAACGGCTGAAGGGATTTCAATGAAATTTTTTCATAGCCTGGATTAACACATAGGCTACTTTTTATACAGATAAATGACAAGACTTAACGAAGGCTGAGGTGGAAGTAGGTATCTAAAGTCAGGTTGAACGAGCGGTATACGCTCACAAAGTACCAGGAGACCAGAAACATGAGAAGTATTTCCAGGGGTGGAATCATGAGCGGTAAACACTCGCAAAGTACCAGGGGACCAGAATCATGAAGAGGTATTTTCGGGGCTACCATCCTAAGCGGTATAGCTTCGCAAACACCAGGAAACCAGAATCAAGAAGAAGTATTCCGGGGCTTGAATTCTGAGCGGTATAGATTCACAAGCTACCAGGAGATCAGAATCACAAAATAAATTCCGAGGCAGGTATTATGTTAGGTAGAGAATCACAAATTACCAGGAGACTAGAAACATGAGAAGTATTTCAAGGACTGAAATTTTGAGCGATAAAGACTCACAAACTAACAGGAGATCAGCATTCACAAAAAAAGTAGTTCTGGAGCCGGAATCATGAGAGGTATAGATTTTAAAACTACCGGGAGACCATAGTCATGAATCAGTAAGTATTTTTGGGGTTAGAATCCTAAGCGGTATAGATTCACAACCTACCAGGAGATCAGAATCACAAAACATATTCTGAGGCTGGTATTATGAGAGGTACCGGATTCACAAATTACTAGGAGAACAGAATCATGAATAATTTTTCCGAGTAGTACGGATTCACGAACAAACAAATGTATACCAAAAATGTATACCAAGGCTGGGATTATGAGAGGTAGAGATTCATAAATTACCAGGAGACCAGAATGATAAAGAAGTGATTTCGGGGCTGGAATCATGAGAGGTATAGTTTTTTCTTAAACTACCAGGAAAACAGAATCATGCAGAAGAGAAATTTCAGACCTGCACGCAGAAGCCGCAGGTAAACTATCAGTGTGCCAAAATCATGAAAAAGTACTTGATACTTGCCCGACGGGATGACAATAATGCCTTGGAAGATGGGTAGGCCTTTGGTGTGGGATGCAACATGTGTCGACACCCTTGCGCCATCTCATCTTCTTAGCACGGCGGGCTGTGCTGGGGCGGCTGCTACAGGTGCAGAAAACCTCAAACGGCGCAAATATAACAACCTTACTGGGAGTTATATGTTTGAGCCGTTTGGGGTTGAAACACTAGGGCCATGGGGTCCGAGTGCTCATCGAGTTTTCCATGACATCAGCAAACTTTTAGTCGACTCTTCACGTGACCAGAGGGCTGGCCTTTTTTTCGGCCAACGAATCAGCATTGCCATTCAACGTGGCAATGCTGCCAGCGTTCTGGGCACTTTTCCCATTGACAGCGAGGTGGACGAATTTTTTGATGCCCAATGAGCTTTACCACTTCCGGATTTTTTATGCCTCTTGTACATATTTTATTTATTAAGTTATTTATTAGTTTAGTATAATATGTATTGTAGTTATAGTCTGATAAATAAACACTTAACACTTTTCTTTTGTGAAAAAGTTAATCCTACTAATATTATAAATGCGAAAGTTTGTATGTTTGTATGTTTGGCTGAAGGTATCGCAAAAACGGCTGAAGGGATTACAATGAAATTTTGCACACACGTAGGTCATAACCTGGATTAACACATAGGCTACTTTTTATCCCGGTTAAAGATAAGACTTAGCGAAGGCTGAGGTGGAAGTAGAAATCCAAAGTCAGGCTGAACGAGCGCACACGCTCAAAAAGTACCACCACCACCACCAGAAACATGAGAATTATTTCCAGGGCTGAAATCATGAGAGATAAAGAGTCACAAAGTACCAGGAGACCAGAATCATGAATAGGTGTTTTCGGGGATACAATCCTAAGCTGTATAGCTTCACAAACCACTAGGATACCAGAATCAAGAAGAAGTGTTTCAGGGGCTATAATCCTAAACGGTGTAGATTCACAAACTACCAGGAGATCAGAATCACAAAACATATTCCGAGGCTGGTATTAGGAGAGGTAGAGATTTACAAATTACCAGGAGACTAGAAAAATGAGAAGTATTTCCAGTGCTGAAATCATGACCGGTAAAGACTCACAAAGTACCAGGAGACCAGAATCATGAATACGTATTTTCGGGGCTACAATCCTAAGCTGTATAGCTTCACACACCCCACCAGGAGCCCAGAATCAAGAAGAAGAAGTGTTTCCGGGGCTTCAATACTGAGCGGTATAGATTCACAACCTGCCAGGAGATCAGAATCACAATATATATTCTGAGGCTTAAAGAATTTTTTTTTTTTTTAATCAAACTACCAGTTCACAACCTATTAGGAAATCAGAATCACAAAACATATTACGAGGTTGGTATTAGGAGAGGTAGAGACTTACAAATTACCAGGAGACCAGAAACACAAAAAGTATTCCGGGGCAGGAAACGTAAGAGGTAGAGAAAGATTCACAAATTACCAGGAGAACAGAAACGTAAAGAAGTAAAATTTCCGAGCCGTATAGATTCACGCACTAAGTATTCCGAGGCTGAGATCATGAGAGGTAACATCTTGAATAAGTATTTTCGGGGCTGGAATCCTGAGCGGTATACATTCCCAGGCGTATAGACTACCAGGAAACAGAATCATGAAGAATAGTAATTTCAGACCTGCACGCGGATGAAACCACAGGTAAACTACCAGGGTGCCAAAATCGTGAAAAAGTTAATCCTACTAATATTATAAATGCGAAAGTTTGTATGTTTGTTTGTTTGTATGTTTGTATGTTTGGCTGAAGGTAACGCAAAAACGGCTGAAGGGATTACAATGAAATTTTGCACACACGTAGGTCATAACCTGGATTAACACATAGGCTACTTTTTATCCCGGTAAATGACAAGACTTAGCGAAGGCTGAGGTGGAAGTAGAAATCCAAAGTAAGGCTGAACGAGCGCACACGCTCAAAAAGTACTAGGACACCAGAAACATGAGAAGTATTTCCAGGGCTGAAATCATTTTTTTTTTTTATTTTTTTTATGTTTGATAGGCTCGCGTTTGACCACTATCTCACCTGATGGTAAGCGATGATGTGGTCGAAGATGGAGCACGCTTGCCTCATGAGAGTTAAAGACTCACAAAGTACCAGGAGACCAGAATCATGAATAGGTGTTTTCGGGGCTACAATCCTAAGCTGTATAGCTTCACAAATCACCAGGATACCAGAATCAAGAAGAAGTGTTTCCGGGGCTATAATCCTGAGCGGTGTAGATTCACAACCTACCAGGATATCAGAATTACAAATCATATTTCGAGGGTGGTATAAAGAGAGGTATAGATTTACAAATTTCCGGCAGACCAGAAACACAAGAGTCGCAAACTACCAGGAGATCAGAATCACAGAACATATTCCGAGGCTGGTATTAGGAGAGGTAGAGATTTACAAATTACCAGGAGACCAGAAAAATGAGAAGTATTTCCAGTGCTGAAATCATGACCGGTAAAGACTCACAAAGTACCAGGAGACCAAAATCATGAATACGTATTTTCGGGGCTACAATCCTAAGCTGTATAGCTTCACACACCCCACCAGGAGCCCAGAATCAAGAAGAAGTGTTTCCGGGGCTTGAATCCTGAGCGGTATAGATTCACAACCTACCAGGAGATCAGAATCACAAAATATATTCTGAGGCTTAAAGAATTTTTTTTTAAAATTATCCTACTAATATTATAAATGCGAAAGTTTGTATGTTTGTATGTTTGGCTGAAGGTAACGCAAAAAAGGCTGAAGGGATTACAATGAAATTTTGCACACACGTAGGTCATAACCTGGATTAACACAAAGGCTACTTTTTATCCCGGTTAATGATAAGACTTAGCGAAGGCTGAGGTGGAAGTAGAAATCCAAAGTCAGGCTGAACGAGCGCACACGCTCAAAAAGTACCACCACCACCACCAGAAACATGAGAATTATTTCCAGGGCTGAAATCATGAGAGATAAAGAGTCACAAAGTACCAGGAGACCAGAATCATGAATAGGTGTTTTCGGGGATACAATCCTAAGCTGTATAGCTTCACAAACCACTAGGATACCAGAATCAAGAAGAAGTGTTTCAGGGGCTATAATCCTAAACGGTGTAGATTCACAAACTACCAGGAGATCAGAATCACAAAACATATTCCGAGGCTGGTATTAGGAGAGGTAGAGATTTACAAATTACCAGGAGACCAGAAAAATGAGAAGTATTTCCAGTGCTGAAATCATGACCGGTAAAGACTCACAAAGTACCAGGAGACCAGAATCATGAATACGTATTTTCGGGGCTACAATCCTAAGCTGTATAGCTTCACACACCCCACCAGGAGCCCAGAATCAAGAAGAAGAAGTGTTTCCGGGGCTTCAATACTGAGCGGTATAGATTCACAACCTGCCAGGAGATCAGAATCACAATATATGTTCTGAGGCTTAAAGAATTTTTTTTTTTTTTTAATCAAACTACCAGTTCACAACCTATTAGGAAATCAGAATCACAAAACATATTACGAGGTTGGTATTAGGAGAGGTAGAGACTTACAAATTACCAGGAGACCAGAAACACAAAAAGTATTCCGGGGCAGGAAACGTAAGAGGTAGAGAAAGATTCACAAATTACCAGGAGAACAGAAACGTAAAGAAGTAAAATTTCCGAGCCGTATAGATTCACGCACTAAGTATTCCGAGGCTGAGATCATGAGAGGTAACATCTTGAATAAGTATTTTCGGGGCTGGAATCCTGAGCGGTATACATTCCCAGGCGTATAGACTACCAGGAAACAGAATCATGAAGAATAGTAATTTCAGACCTGCACGCGGATGAAACCACAGGTAAACTACCAGGGTGCCAAAATCGTGAAAAAGTTAATCCTACTAATATTATAAATGCGAAAGTTTGAATGTTTGTTTGTTTGTATGTTTGTATGTTTGGCTGAAGGTAACGCAAAAACGGCTGAAGGGATTACAATGAAATTTTGCACACACGTAGGTCATAACCTGGATTAACACATAGGCTACTTTTTATCCCGGTAAATGACAAGACTTAGCGAAGGCTGAGGTGGAAGTAGAAATCCAAAGTCAGGCTGAACGAGCGCACACGCTCAAAAAGTACCACCACCACCACCAGAAACATGAGAATTATTTCCAGGGCTGAAATCATGAGAGATAAAGAGTCACAAAGTACCAGGAGACCAGAATCATGAATAGGTGTTTTCGGGGATACAATCCTAAGCTGTATAGCTTCACAAACCACTAGGATACCAGAATCAAGAAGAAGTGTTTCAGGGGCTATAATCCTAAACGGTGTAGATTCACAAACTACCAGGAGATCAGAATCACAAAACATATTCCGAGGCTGGTATTAGGAGAGGTAGAGATTTACAAATTACCAGGAGACCAGAAAAATGAGAAGTATTTCCAGTGCTGAAATCATGACCGGTAAAGACTCACAAAGTACCAGGAGACCAGAATCATGAATACGTATTTTCGGGGCTACAATCCTAAGCTGTATAGCTTCACACACCCCACCAGGAGCCCAGAATCAAGAAGAAGTGTTTCCGGGGCTTGAATCCTGAGCGGTATAGATTCACAACCTACCAGGAGATCAGAATCACAAAATATATTCTGAGGCTTAAAGAATTTTTTTTTTAAATTATCCTACTAATATTATAAATGCGAAAGTTTGTATGTTTGTATGTTTGGCTGAAGGTAACGCAAAAAAGGCTGAAGGGATTTCAATGAAATTTTGCACACACGTAGGTCATAACCTGGATTAACACATAGGCTACTTTTTATCCCGGTAAATGACAAGACTTAGCGAAGGCTGAGGTGGAAGTAGAAATCTAAAGTCAAGCTGAACGAGCGCACACGCTCAAAAAGTACTAGGACACCAGAAACATGAGAATTATTTCCAGGGCTGAAATCATGAGAGATAAAGACTCACAAAGTACCAGGAGACCAGAATCATGAATAGGTGTTTTCGGGGATACAATCCTAAGCTGTATAGCTTCACAAACCACCAGGATACCAGAATCAAGAAAAAGTGTTTCCGGGGCTATAATCCTAAACGGTGTTTATTCACAAACTACCAGGAGATCAGAATCACAAAACATATTCCGAAGCTGGTATTAGGAGAGGTAGAGATTTACAAATTACCAGGAGACCAGAAAAATGAGAAGTATTTCCAGTGCTGAAATCATGACCGGTAAAGACTCACAAAGTACCAGGAGACCAGAATCATGAATACGTATTTTCGGGGCTACAATCCTAAGCTGTATAGCTTCACACACCCCACCAGGAGCCCAGAATCAAGAAGAAGAAGTGTTTCCGGGGCTTGAATCCTGAGCGGTATAGATTCTCAAACTACCAGTTCACAACCTACTAGGATATCAGAATCACAAAACATATTCTAAGGTTGGTATTAGGAGAGGTAACATCTTGAATAAGTATTTTCGGGGCTGGAATCCTGAGCGGTATACATTCTCAGGCGTATAGACTACCAGGAAACAGAATCATGAAGAAGAGTAATTTCAGACCTGCACGCGGATGAAACCACAGGTAAACTACCAGGGTGCCAAAGTCTTGAAAAAGTTAATCCTACTAATATTATAAATGCGAAAGTTTGTATGTTTGTTTGTTTGTATGTTTGTATGTTTGGCTGAAGGTAACGCAAAAACGGGATTTCAATGAAATTTTGCACACAGGTAGGTCATAGCCTGGATTAACACATAGGCTACTTTTGAAATAAATAAATGACAACACTTAGCGAAGGCTGAGGTGGAAGTAGAAATCCAAAGTCAAGCTGAACGAGTGGTTTACGCTCACAAAGTACCAGGAGACCAGAAACATGAGAAGTCTTTCCGGTGCTGGAATCATGAGCGGTAAAGTCTCGCAAAGTACCAGGGGTCTAGAATCATGAAGAGGTATTTTCGGGGCTACAACCCTAAGCGGTATAGCTTCGCAAACCACCAGGAGACCAGAATCAAGAAGAAGTGTTTTCGGGGCTTGAATCCAGAGTGCTATAGATTTACAAGCTACCAGGAGATCAGAATCACAAAGTATATTCCGAGGCAGGTATTATGAGATGTAGAGATTCACAAATTACCAGGAGACCAGAAACATGAGGAGAAGCATTTCGAGGACTGAAATCATGAGCGATAAAGACTAACAAACTACCAGGAGATTAGAATCACAACAGCAAAATATATTCTGAGGCTGGTATTATGAGAGGTACAGATCCACAAATTACCAAGAGACTAGAAACATGAGAAGTACTTCAAGGACTGAAATTATGAGCGATAAAGATTCACAAACTACCATCAGATATAGATCAGGATTCACGAAAAATTAGTTCCGGAGCTGGAATCATGAGAGGTATAGATTCCAAAACTACCAGGAGACCATAGTCATGAATCAGTATTTTTAGGGCTTAAATCCTAAGCGGTATAGATTCACAACCTACCAGGAGATCAGAATAACAAAATATATTCTGAGGCTGGTATTATGAGAGGTACAGATTCACAAATTACAAGGAGAACAGAATCATAAAGAAGTTTTCCGAGCAGTGCAGATTCACGAACAAACAAAATGTATACCATGGCTGGGATTATGAGGGGTATAGATTCTAAAACTACCAGGAGACCAGAGTCGTGAAGTATAGATTCACAAAATCCCAGGAGACCAGAAACACAAAGAGTGTTCCGGGGCTGAAATCATGAGTGGTATAGATTCTCAAACTACCAGGGAAGGGGCTGGAATCCTGAGCGGTGAATCTATATTCATAACCTAGTAGGAGATCAGAAGCACAAAACATATTCCGAAGTTGGTATTAGGAGAGGTAGAGATTTACAAATTACCAGGTGACTAGAAACATTTCGAGGATTAAAATCATGAGCAATAAAGACTAACAAACCACCAGGAGACCAGAAACACAAAAAGTATTCTGGAGCAGGAATTGTAGAAGGTATAGAAAGATTCACAAATTACCAAGAGAACAGAATCGTGAAGAAGTGAAATTTCCGAGCGGTATAGATTCACGCACTACCAGGGAGGGGGTGGGATCATAAGAGGTAGCATCTTGAATAAGTATTTTTGGGGCTGGAATCCTGAGCGGTATACATTCTTAAACTACCAGGAAAACAGAATCATGCAGAAGAGAAATTTCAGATCTGCACGCAGATGAAGCCGCAGGTAAACTATCAGGGTGCCAAAATCATGAAAAAGTTAATTTAACAATAACTGACTATGGATTTTGATTTCTACAGTGTTTTTTTAACGTGCTACTCTCTGGAATTACCACTCAAATTTATAATCATACTTTTTACGCGGGCGAAGCCGCGGGTGGAAGCTAGTTTTACAATAAATAATGGATAACAGTAAAAAACAAATTGAATTAGAATTATAAAACCAATATAATTATATCCTAATTTAAAATTCAGTATTTTAAGCGCATGAAAAGTATGTTTGTGTGTGATATGTGTAACTGTGTAAGTGTGTAAGGGTGTTTTGTATGTATCACCGTAAATTAATGCATGTTACCCAGCAGAAGATCCTCAGTGTTATCATAAGAAAGTGTTTGAAGGTAATCCCTAAGTAGATTTTTGCATTGGGATTTCGTGTACTGATAAATCTTTAACTTTCTGTTGAGGGTGTTATACAATTTAATGCTAGTAACGTAGAATTGATGTTTGGCAAAGGCTGTTCTATGACGTTCCGAAGAGAAAACGTTATGCCTATGTCTGCCAGCCGGCTCCGTAAGGGGACGCAATGAGTGTTTGCTTAGAGTAGACAGGAGCACATAAAGTTGCCTGACCGTGAGTACCTTGCAGTCAGCATAAAGCTGCACAGTGGGATACCGTCGAGGACGAAAGAGCATCACCTTCAGGACAGCTCTCTGCGCTCTCTCTAGGCGGATGAAGATGTTTTTTGTGGCACCTCTCCACACAGGCAAACAGTAAGATAGGACGGACTGACACAAAGCATAATATACTAATTTTAGCGTATCATGGTCAGCAGAGCTTCGAAGCTTCTTAAAAACATAGATCAGCTTACGGATTCGAGAGGTGACTTTGTCTATGTGTGGTTGCCAGTTTAAATGCTGATCGATGAGTACTCCCAGGTACCTTACACAAGCAGATTTAGTGAGGAATAAGCAGCTGCACTACCTTTGAGACATACAAGTGTGTGCTTGCAGGGTAAGGGAATTGGGCGGGCACTGATTTGACCTAATAGAAAAGGGAATGTACACCGTTTTGTCAAGATTTAATGTTAGCAAATTATGGGCCAACCAGTTCATAACTCTGGATAACGCAGCCTCGGCATTTTGATATGTCTGAGACCAGTTAGAGCCATCTATTACGAGGGCTGTATCGTCGGCATATGTAAAAATCTGACAATTTTCAAGAGGCAGCTTGCATAGCTCATTTATATATATGAGAAAGAGAGTAGGCCCCAGAATGCTGCCTTGCGGAACACCATACGTGATGGAGAGGTCGTCACTTTCGTGAGGGCCGATTTTTACCTTTTGGGTACGATCACTGAGATAGTCTGCAAAGATTTTCAAGGGGTGGCCTCGAATTCCAATGCTTTCCATTTTTTGCACCAAGGCTGGTACAGAAACAGTGTCAAATGCCTTTGACAGGGCAAGGAAAACACCTAAGCACTTGTGTTTCTTGTCAAGCATCCTAACAACGTGGTCAGTGTCAACGTGGAAATGAGTTACACATGACATTTTTTTTTTGTATTTGATAGGATCGCTTTTGACCACTATCTCACCTGATGGTAAGCGATGATGTAGTCGACGATGGAGCACGCTTGCCAAGAAGTGACTTATTCAACCTTGACTTATAAAGATGCCCAGGTTGTAGCTATCAGGAAATACTTACAGACTCCGGCAGGAAATTCTACTTCTCTGCTGCACAGTCTGCTGCAGCAAAATAAATGTACACAAGTAAAGTTTGCTTGTGTACATATTTATTCTCGTGACTGTACGCATAATGAAAGTGTTCCCAAAACGTTGTGTGCGTATTTTTAGGATGTCCGCGGATGTACCGGTGGCACATCGCAGTACTTCTAGTGTTTCGATGATGGAACGCGCTTGGCGGATTTAAATTGTGCTATTCTGATGCAAACTCGCCGAAATGTAACCGACAGAAAAATAGGCTGGCAAGTCGGCGTCGATGATCAAGGTTTCAAGCGCATCAGGCTGGATCATGAGATGTCAAGTTGTGAAGGCCTATTAACTTTGGTACTTAATGCTCACACGAGTAACAGTATCGACTTAGTAAGTGCTGACGAAGTACTTAGTCGATACTTAAGTCTGGTACAAAAACACTAGTAGACAATTACAAATAGAAAACGCTTAGCACCAGGCGAGGCTTTTCTACAACATTGTAATATGAATTTGACATTAGCATTTGTCTGTGTTGACTTTGAGTATGAATAACACACGGCTAATAGGAACAAAACCGTGAAGAACATACAAATAGTTTGAGCACAAGTATGGTTGGTTGCTTGTCTAACAGTACAGGTTTGTGTCAATATTGTTGTAAGTCAAGAGGTCATTGTGAAGAGTTCGTTGTTCGAGCTGACTGTGATGTTATAGAACAAATTCACTAGAACTAAATAAAAGAGGGAAAAATGTGAGAGTTTGTATTCGGTGAATTCGGGCGATAAGGGACTTTGGGTCTGTTAATACCTACGAATTGTTATACTTATTTGTTCAATCGTTTATTTACAAATGTTTAGAAAGTACAATTTTTAGTTTATAATACTCAGTTTAGGTACAATGTTAACTTACGTTATGTTTCATCATTTCAGCCAATAGCTGTTCACTGCTGGACATAGGCCCCCCCAAGCGTCACCACATCAACCGGTCCTGTGTGTTTTGCATCTAGCAAACTCTTGCGACCTTCCCCAGGTCATCGGTCTATCGTGTGGGAGGGCTTCCAACACTGCGTCTTCCGGAACGTGGTCCGGCACCGCATGACAACAGCTCATGGTTAAGCCACACACGTGTACTTACGTTCACTTTGCATGAACAACATGTTAGCGGCGCCGTGGATCGTCCTATACGGCGACGCTGCGCATGGATGCGTAGCTAGCAAAAAAAATGAATATGTGTGTGTATTTACAAATAGTGCGAAGCCAAAAAAAAAAAAAGTAACTGCGCAACTAACGGGACACAATAAATATTTGTATAGAGATAGTGTGGGCGATATTTAAAACATTTAAAAAGACGTGGCAAACCTCTCCATGCACATCCTACGTGTATGTTCGACTTTCTATTTTTATAATTTTACCATTCTATTGATTTCTCATTTGACCAAATTACGATTTTTTAAAAATAAATTTAACCGTTTTAAACTTTTAGACATTTTTTGAATATTCGTCATATTTATATTAAATCTTTTCCGCATAATATACAATTAAGAAAGTTATTCAAAACACAAATAGCGGACGTTGGCCACATAAATGCGAAGTTAAAGTGAAACTGGGCTGGATATATCTATCTGCCACAAGACATGTCCGAGGAGCAAAGGGCGAGTGGATCCCAACGCACCGAAACGACAACGAGGCAGGCCTAGAAAGAGATAGAGGGATGAGCTAGATCCCGTGTCAAAAGACTGGCCCAGAATTGATGACGACCGGGGAAAGTGGAAGGACACTGCAGGATTGAATCGATGACCGAGGTAGTACTGAGAGTGGCGGTGCGTAGGCTGAATGCCAAAAGCACCGCCCCAGGACCCGATGGCTTTCATGAGAAAGCCTGGCTCCTTTGAGGAGGCTCTCGGACCTCGACTAAGAGGACTTCTAAGCGCATGTTTGGAGAGGGGCCAGTTTCCACTCCGCTGGAAGATGGGGAAGCTGGTCATTATCAAGAAGTCGGGGCACCCTGTGGACTCTCCGTCCGCTTACCGGCCCATTGTGCTGCTCGACGAAGCGGGCAAGCTCTTCGAAAGAGTAATTGCAGACCGCCTCGTCGGGCAGCTGGTGCGGGTGGGGCCGGATCTGGCGGAGAGCCAGTACGGCATCCGCAGGGGGCGCTCCACGGTGGACGCAATCATGCGCGTACGAGCCCTACGACGGGGGATGCAGTGGCCCGGGGTAGGGTCGTCTTGGCGGTGTCTCTGGACATCGCCAATGCCTTCAACACCCTGCCCTGGAGTTGCATCGGAGAGGCACTCCGGTATCACCGGGTGCCACCCTACCTTCGTCGCGTGGTCGAGGTGTATTTGACGGACAGGGCCGTCATCTACCCCGGTCACCAGGGAGAATGGAACCGGCGAGAGATGTCCTGCGGTGTCCCACAGGGATCGGTCCTGAGGCCGCTTCTGTGGAACATCGGTTACGACTGGGTGCACCGCACGGTCTCCGGTGAGGCGGCGAGCCTGCTTGCCGGACTGTCACCATCCGTCAGTCCAACAGTGGGATCTGGAGGCAAAGGTCCTCGCGCACCTCTATAGTGGCGCGAGGAAGCGAAACGCCGGGGCGTAACACCGCTGCCGCGACAGCTCGCGGCTCGGCGGACAGAGGTCCGGCAGGATCTCATGGCGACATGAAGAGAGCGACTGTCGCAACCCAGCGCTGGGCACGCCACAATTGCGGCAGTAAGGCCCCTCTTTCAGGAGTGGTTGGAGAGGTGCCAGGATGCCCTCACCTTCCACCTGATGCAGGTCCTCACTGGACATGGAAGCTTCAGGAGGTTCCTGTGTAGGATAAGGCGGAAGAAAACGCCCGGGTGTGACCACTGTGAGGATCGCCCAGAGGACACGGTGGAAGAATACGGTGAAGTTGTGCCCCCGCTTGGGTGGAGCCCCGCCGTGTTCTCGTGGAGGCTCTCGCACCCGGACCTGGTCCAGGCCATGGTACGGAGCGAGAGGGAATGGGAAGCAGTCTTCTCCTTCTGCGAAGCAGTAATGGTCGCGAAGGAGGAGGCGGAACAGGTGAGGGAAGCTCAACAGACTCACCCTCACGCCCCCAGCAGCAGCCACCGCAGGAGACGCCCTGGGCGACGAGGGCCACGAGACTATCTCCGGCCATCGTAGACCCGGGCCTGCGGACGGCGAGTAGTGGGTAGCTCACCGTCCGATCAGCACTAGGCCCGAGAGTCGACAGCGCGTAGTGTTACAAGCGCGCCTCAAAGAGTTGTCAGCAATACATGATGGGGCCCGTCAGGGCCGAT
Organism: Polia nebulosa; assembly: GCA_951329385.1. NCBI lineage: Eukaryota > Metazoa > Arthropoda > Insecta > Lepidoptera > Noctuidae > Polia > Polia nebulosa. The sequence continues at coordinate 17,281,427 of OX589610.1, read as the reverse complement.
GCCTGTCCAAGGGTCGTGGATAAATTCGAAACAAACTTACCGCGCCCGTGGGCACTCAGGGCAGGGCAGGAACAGGGGTGGGTTTTAGTCAGTAAGAGTCTGACACGCCCTCCCGCTCCACCCAGAGCGGGAGAAGTCATAGGATGATTTCCCACCCCCAAAAAATAATAATAAAGGTTTGGATCTATCACTTGTCTAGACAAGACATTAAAGAGAGACTGTGGCATTTAAAATTAATTTGCGTTCAGCAATGTGCTGACGACGCTCGTAAGTAAGATAAGCCGAATTCCTATTTCTGTGTGCAGGGTCTAAAGGAACCTTACATGAAAGAGATGACGGGGGCTTCGTTCGCTCACCTTGCTCGTGGTCCAGCAGTGGTATAGGACACTCTTATAATAATAAAAAGGAAGTCTTCTGGAAGAAGACTAACAGCTGTGCAGTTATATCAGAGACTGAATCATAAATTTAATCTTACTTATTCGCAGAAACTGCATATCTTATGAATAAAATTAATTTAAATTTTAAATTGAATTATTGTTGTTGTTTTGATATGATAGTGACTAACATAGATTTAAGTTTATTGCTACTAACTTTATATGGAAATGTAATTTATTACTCTGAATTAAATTATTTGAACTGAATTGAATTTATTGGCTAAAGGTGAAGATTTCAACTAAGAGATACCTTACCTCATAATTGCTATATCTAGAATCCTTTCCAATTAGCGCCATTCGCTATATTGAGGTTGGCTATTTACATAGGAATGGCTATTAGGAGCAATTTTGGTCAATAACCTATCACTTATAATAATGGGGGTGCCCTTCATTGCCCTGAACGATATTCGATGCTTCGAAAAATGAGTTTGAGTGCGAAAAGTAATTAGGCTCTGGAGGAGACCTCGATCACTTACGTTATTGTTTTCTTAAACCGTTGAGACGAGCTCTATATTATAATTTATTGAGGGATAAAGTTCAAAATATCTAACATATTATATTTTTTATTATTCATTATTGTACACATAAAACATATATAAATACAAAGAGACAGTTAATGATAACGCCGTTTTTGTTACAGAAACCAAAATATGTAGAATATTTATGTATCTCGTGCACGAATAGGGCCTTACTTTTTTTCCTTTTGCGGTAGCATATTATAAGCCATTGTAACTCATTCAAATATTTTAGCAAAAGATATAGGCAATAAGTTGACCCGGGCCTGCGGACGGCGAGCAATGGGTAGCTCGCCGTCCGATCAGCACCAGGCCCGAGAGTCGACGGCGCGTAGTGTTCCACGCGCGCCTCAAAGAGTTGTCAGCAACAAGGACGGGGCCCGTTATGGCCGATGCCTGCCCAGGAGGATAAATTCAAAACAGAATTACCTCACCCCTGGGCACTCAGGGTAGGAAGGAACAGGGGTGAGTTTTAGTCAGTAAGAGTCTGACACGCCCTCCCGCTCCACCCTAGAGCGGCAGAAGTCATTGGATAATTTCCAACACCACAAAAAAAAGGCAATAAGTTGACTTAACTAAGGCACTAAGGAAGTAAATATTCTTACACAACATCACGCTAAATTTTTCTGAAGAGTTAAGTAGTGGTATATGTACTATTAGTACACTCATCTTTTATTATTGATGGGCTCGCATTTAACCACTATCTCACCTGTTGGTAAGCGACGATTGTGTTCGACAATGGAACACGCTTGCCTAGAAGTATCATATTCATGTTAGAATAAAAAAAAATGAGCGAGCAATGATAGTAGTTGCATACGATATGTAACATTTGACATTTCACCTTAGTAGTAAGCAACATTAACATTCTATCCTGAAAAATAAAATTAAAACCTCTAGTTCCGATTTCAACCCCGCGCAGACTTACGAGTATCGTGCACGCGCTCTTCCATCTGACGGCCAACTCTACCACCGCGCACTCTCATTGGTCAAATCAAATAGCGCGCGCTTCCCCGGCTTCCTGTTACACACTTCCGTCCCATTTCACGAACTCACTTCCACAGATTGGAGGAAAGCGAGAAGAAAGATGTTACACATCAAAAAAAAATTGGGCTTTCTGTACAAAGTTATCATCAGCTGATCGAAATTATTACAGGATGTCCATTTTTTTCTCGGAATTAAATATAACTTTTTTAGGAGAGTAATTCATTTTTATGGGCAGAAGAAGTATTGAAGTAAAATATTAATAAAGTAAGAAACAATAGGGCTCCCTTTGGACCCTTCGGATACGGAACCCTAATAAAAAGTAGCGAGCTACAATATTTACTTTCTTTTCGTTATTACTATTTGAACAGTATAATAAGCTGTTGAAACAAAGTATATATATTTTCTACTCCCACATCCAACGCCAAAGGTCATTCAACTCTTTAAACTTTTAATCCCATATTAAAGTGCATAAAAAGGTAAAATTGTTTAATATCACCCAAAATGTTGACAAGAGAAAAAAGAACTGTACTTAATTAAGTCGTGGCGGCTAATCCTCTTTTTTGACGTTTTCGTAGTTACGAGTACATAAGTAGTGAAGTTTGAAGTTAATTTAGAGTCGGTTACAGAGTTGGTTATAGACTTGGTTGGTTTGTGCAGATGTCTGGAATACACGTGTAGATGTTAACTTCTGAAAGTCTGGATAGATTCCGATAAATAGACCCTCGGGCTAATATTTGTGGAGGTAGTTTGAGTAAAGATTTATGTATTTGTAGAACTTTTTTTAATCATTACCCTTCAAAGACTGTGCTTATAATGAGTTGCTCGCTAATAAACAGAGTGTTTTTCTAGACAGAAAAACAAATATGTCAAGGACATTGTATAATATTGCTAGTTCTTGTTTTATCATTTCCTGTTCTTACTTAGCAGATTGCACTGACAAAATTTTATAGAAATCTATGTAAGTCTGCATTAAGTCTGTATCGTTTGGACGTACAGTATAGGTTCAAAAGTACATTGGCAATCTCGCAAAGCAGTAGATTAGCGCTTCACTTTGACTTACGACCTTCTTTAAGTGGTTTCTATACTATAGACACGCACACACACTCACTTTGTCTTCAACTGATAACAGTTCATAATTTCGACAACATCAGTATATGGCATGGCTGCGTAGTGGATAAGGTGTTCCGGATTATATAGTGGCGATCCGTGGTTTTAAGTCTCACCTGCGTCTAATCATTTTTTGTTATTTTTTTATAATTACTTTTTATAGTTTTTGTTATTTTTTACCTAGTTAGTAGTTAGAAGTTAATATTTAAAATGATTATAGTAGCAGTTCGTTACGCATTAGTATTTTGTCTCCTTCGTATGTTTTATTTATATAATAAAGTTAGTGGGTAACAGAAAACTACTTAGGTAAATTATTTTTATTTCTGTGAGGTAGACAGATGCAGTTCGTTACTACTATTCATCTAATAGAACGTTGTTGTTTCGTTGTTGTTGTTGGTTAGTGACGAGTGTTTAAATCTATTAGCAGTGTTGTTGGTTATTCATTTAAAAAATGCAATTAAATATTAATATCGAAGCAAGACTAAATATCATTGCGCTGCGTAACAGTGGATGTAATATAACACAAATATTTAATGAAACCAGACTAAATGTAAGTGATATCGCAAATATTTCATACGGAAACCAAGGGTCCCGTTGGTTTCCCTTCGGGTACCCCTATTTCTAAGCCTCCACTGTCCGTCTGTCCATCTGTCTGTCAGCGGGCTGTATCTCATAGTCCGTAATAGGTAGAAAATTGAAATTTTCACAGAGTGTGTATTTCTGTTGTTGCTATAACAACAAATAATAAAAATTAAAATATGTTGAAAATTAAAGGGGGCTCTCCTACTAGAAGCGTGTTTTTTTTTTTGCTTTTTTTGCTCATTCTTAATAATGGCAACAAGTAGACGCGTAAATTTTTAACGATGGTACGGAACCCTTCATGCGTGAGTGCTAACTCGCACTTGGCCGGTTTTTTATCACAGTTGATGATAGTTTATTCACATTACCAATCACTAAACATAAATAAAATTTTGTTAATTCTTTAACCTCGGAACTTTATTAATACAGATTTAAATTCAAGAGATTTAAAAGAAAAATATATATCATTTTAAAGATTCAACTAATGAATGATGAATTATTATTATGTGTGAACTAATAAATAAATAACGTTATTTTCGTTATTTGTTTTTGCAGTCCGCAATGTTTATCCAGCTGAAGAGGTTACAAAAATAACATTTGTCAGGGATAATTCTCACCGGGCGAGCACCGTGCGTGACTGATTTACCAGACATCCGGAGATAGCTATCGTTCCATGGCCAGCGCGATCTCCTGATCTCAACCCAATAGAAAATTTATGCGGTCTTGAGCAGTTGAAGTCGTATTGCATGGAGATATGGGAAAAAATAAGAGGAAATATTTTTTAATCTCGTAAGCTCCTAGCGTCAACGTTTACTTGACAGTATCGAGAATAATGGGAGTTATACATAGTATAATAGACAAAGTATTTTGTTTTACCTACGGTTAATGCATTAACTGGTCTAGGAATTTTTTCAGCACGTATTCAACATGGTGTTTGTCAGTGTTTGACGTATTTCTTGTAGAAAAAGAGTTTACATTATTTTAGTAATATCTCCGTGGTGACTAGTAATTAGTGGCCGATACTTAAACATGTGATAACAAACAACTTTCCCAAAGAATTCTTTTTTGTACTCATTCACTTTTATTAGCCGCCGCGTTCTGTATCATGAGTCAATTACGTGTTTAAGTTTCAGTCACTAATAACCAGTCATCCTGTATAAGGATTAAAATTTGAGGTTTAGTTTCAATCTTCTTTTCGTAAAGAAAACGAATATTTAAGCTAACCAAAATCCATGATTTATTTGCTAAAAAATGTGAATTAATAAACTTATTGCAAACAAACTGCCTAAAATTAACTAAACTAATTACTTATTTTGTAAGTAGTTGTTTTAAATTATGAATAGAGTCTAAAATTTTTACTTATTGCTCTTAATTACTTCGATCTTTATCGACACTTAATGTTTATGGTGAAATAAATCCATTTAACATTGTAAACATTATTTTCATAGTCAATAACAATACATATTGCTTTGAAGTTTCTTGACATATATTTTACATCTTATTCGACTGAAGTAGGTAATTATAATACATTGTTGTAGTATGTTACCTGTTAGTAAAATACCTGTAAATACCTGTTAGTAATAATTGTTGTTTTTTATTATTTTTGTTATATCTTTTAGTGCAATACACAATACTCATAAAAAGACAGCAAATATTGCGAACAAAAATAAAAATACAATCAAAAATCGCACTGTACTTTATGAGATTTGAACTTACGCCAACTGCTTCACACACACACACGTGTTGTCTGCACTGCTATCACCACATGATATTTTTTCCCGAATTTTAGTAATGGGATTTAACAAGTCAACATCACGCACATGATGCGTGTGACGAGGGCATAGCAAATGCGACAAAAATGTATTTTTTGTTTCGTGTTACGAGACCATACGAGACCGACGCGTACGGAGACGATAAGACGTGTGAGTGAAGTCTTTGTGGTGTGTGCACCGCGTCGGTCACATATACAGACGCCAGCAAAAGTCAATAAGAATTCTCACAACGTATTAGTTTGACGTTTAGTTTGACTTACGACCTTCTATTTTCAAGTTTTCGGCAACAAATGATTGAAATTCACAATTTCATCAACTTAGCATAAGTCAAGATGGCCCAGTGGTATAGAGCACACATATTGAAGCGCAAATCAGTGCGCCGCAAGTTCAAATCCCACGCAATTGTTGACTTTTTGTAAGTTTTTACCCGATTGGAAATTATGGATTAGCATTACTTATATATTAAATTATTCTTTAACTTGTTCACACATTTCTTAGAGTTAGAAAGGTAGATCACAAAAAAACTAAATAAAGAATTAGATTTCTGCAAGGTAGACATGAGTTTTAACTTGACCGAAATGAACTTTCGTTTGGTAGTTGTTGGTTAGTGACGTGTGGTTAACAGTATTGTAATATTCGCAAAATGCAAGCTAAGATTAGTATTGTAGTGAGGGCGACTATCATTGGGCTGCATAAAAGTGGTCTTAATAAAACACAAATATCTTACAACCCGGACTGGATGTGAGTATAATAGCTATTAATGAATTGTAACTTTATTATAAATTAATCTTCTAATTAAAATGTATGCCATTTATGAATCCATTCATCGTATCTTTAGATGCAGTTTTATTTTAAAATTATATTCAATAATTATGATTATTAACATTTTATATAATGAAAATGAAGTCAAGTAGGTATAGCTGCCTAATATACTTTTTTTGTTTTAGAAAAATACTGTAAGTCTTTGGATAAAAAGATATGAGGAAGAAGGTAGCCTTGCTAGTCGAAAGAGAAGTGGGAGACCGAAGCTTATTAGCGAGGCGCAGCGACGACATATGGTGGACGTATACGGAACGAATGGTTTCGCACCAACGAGACATTTTGCGGAATTATATGACACCTCGATGGATACTGTTCGCCGTGCACTTCACGCTGAAGGCGTGCATCACAGAAAACCTGCTGAAAAGCCGTACTTGACAGAGAGGCACAAACAAGAACGATTACGTTTCGCACGTGATTTATTTTCAGATGAAAAAACATTTAAATCCAGTCAAAAAGGCAGGCTTCACTTATGGTGCAAGAATAACACTCGCTGGTGTGATAACAACGTTATTTCTAACACCGAATCACAATCATCCGGAAGTAATTGTTATTCCATGGCCAGCGCGATCACCCGACCTCAACCCCATAGAAAATCTATGGGGTTTGATGATGCAAAGGTGGGACTCGCGGATAGAGAGGTCTACGGAACAATTAAAAACCCATTGCATGGAGGTGTGGGAAAGTTTTAGAGGGAGCGAAATATGCGGTAATATTGTCGCACAAACGTCTACTTGACTGTATCGAAAATAATGGGGGTTATACAAAATATTAAGTTTTAGTAAAATCAGTCGGTAACTAAATGTTTAGTAGGCCATTTTATTTTAACATATCCGTGATTATTCGTTAACAAACACTGTATTATATTGTTTTTACTTTTGTTTAAAACAGCTATATCTTTTAACTTGTGCCATCGCCTTATCTTAAGAATGCAGTGAATTCGCTATCAATTTTGTTAACAATAATCATGATTCTATTTTGTTTTTTATTCTTCTACCCGCGCTGTTCTAACATAATAGTTCAATTTATTTTTCTCATCTAATTGACGATTATCTTGTGAGAACTAAAGTTCTTTTAACAGAAATTGATGTTTAGTTTCAGTCTTCTTTTTGTCAAAAAAATTAACAATTAAGCTATGACCTCAATACATTCATTGTGACGTTACATAAAAATAAAATGTTTACAAAGTCTAAATCATATATCACTTTTCAATAAATAACTGGATATGAACAATTATATTTTATTTTATTAAAATTTTAGTATCCTTTCATTGTTACGTTATTCATATTATGAATGGTCTAAGTGGGTATACTTCCAACAAACAATCTTACACGTAACATAGATAACGGTTTCAAGATAACTTTTTTGTCTAGGTAACAATTCGACGTCACAATTCTCAACAATGTTTAATTTGTAAATATAGTATAGTATAGTATAGTATAGGGACTCCGTTGTCCGCACTTAGACTCTCATTTGGTCCGTTGTGCGTAGTGGATCCTGGCTATTTCAGCCAGCCTAACTCCGCCCAGAAGCACAGAATCATCCTGGGAGATTCACAGGCTTCGCGGAGCGACCTCACCGTTCCGAGGATTTGTGCACGTTGGGTAGCCACGGCCACGCAATCCAGGATGACATGGGCGACTGATTCTTCAGCGTCAAAGCAGCCTCTACAGAGAGGGCTATCCGTGGCACCTAGGTTGAAGAGATGTTTATTCAAGAGGCAATGGCCCGTGATTGTCCCTATTATTATTCTAAGGTTGGCTCTACTGAGACTGAGCAGTTTTTTGGTTAGTCGTGGGTGTAAGCTTGGCATGGCCATTCGCGACTGCTTGCAATCTGTTGCCCGTGACCATCTGTTATTGTGTAGTTCCGTGGTTCTTTGGCGGATCCATGCACGAAACTGCGAGAAAGGTAGGGGAAGGAGTGGGTACGGGTCCAACACTACCATCTCTGAACCCCTCTTCGCAAGTTCGTCCGCTGCATCATTGCCTAGGGATCCACTGTGCCCCTTAATCCACTGTAGGGTGATTCGATTTGATATCGATATACTCTCCAGGGCAAGGTGACACTCGTAAATTGTCTTACTGTTAGTTTGTTTATTATCTAAGGCTTTGAGCACAGCTAAACTGTCTGACAGGAATTTAATTCCATAATCATGTATTCCTAGGCATTTTACAGCTATTGCCGCTTGTGTCAGGGCAACACATTCACATTTGAAGATTGAGCTGTGTTCGCCTAGTGGTATATGAAAGTTAATATTGAGGTCTAGAGAGTGTACTCCAGCCCCTGAACCGTTTTGAGTCTTTGAGCCGTCTGTGTAAATGCGTACTTCATCGACTCCTGACTGGTCACTCTCTTCCTCTGCTGTTTGTATACGGTAGTTTTTGTTGAAAGTTGGTTTATTGGGTGTTCTGTCACACGGGGCAGCGATAAGTGGTTGGTATTCAATCGCCCGTTCCAGGATTTCCGTGTGAGCACTAGTGTGGTTTTTGCCCCATATGTCTAAGTGCATAAGCCTGATGGCAGCTAGTGCTGCCTCCTGTTGTATGAATAGATCTAGGGGGGTTATTTGCAGGGCTATCTCCATTGCTGCTGTTGGGGTGGTTTTCATACAGCCTATGATAGCCGAACAAGCCAGCCTCTGGAATTTCTGTAGACTGTCCCTAGTGGTCGAGAGTTTGGTCCTCGTCCACCACACCAGAGAGCCATAAGTCAGCATAGGTCTGATCACGGCTGTGTAGAGCCACAGCGTAATCTTTGGAGAGAGCCCCCATGTTTTTCCTAACATTTTTTTGCATTGATAGAGTGCTATTGTGCTTTTATTGAGTTTGTGGTCAAGATGCCTGTTCCAGAGCAGTTTACTATCGAGGTACACACCCAGGTACTTGACTTCCTCCTTGAGTGTTAGTTCGGTGTTGAAGAGCTTGGGTAGTCTATGGGGTCCTAGGACTCTTTTGTTGGTAAACATTATTAGTTCTGTTTTCGAGGGGTTGACCGAGAGCTCGTGTTTTGCACACCAGCTTTCGATTATTTTGAAGGCTTTCCTCATGAGATCACAAAGTATGCCCTCAAAAAGCCCGGAGATTAATATAGCTATGTCATCTGCGTAACCCACCGAGTAGAGACCATTAGCATTGAGCTCTGTAATGAGCTCGTTTACGACTAAATTCCACAGGAGTGGTGACAGCACCCCCCCCTGCGGACAGCCCCTGCTTACGATGCCTCGCGTGGTGGTGTTCACAGTAAACTGAATAGCTCGGTATTTTAACATGTTGTGTACCCAATCAATTAGGGTTGGCGCAACACCGTGCACGTTCAGAGCTTGCCTGATGCTGGCAAAGTTCGTTTTGTCAAAAGCACCTTCTATGTCAATGAAGGCACCTAGTGTAGGGTTTTTTATTTTAAGGGCACTGCCTATGCGTGCGACTACATTGTGAAGTGCCGATTCGGTTGATTTGCCCGCGCAGTAGGCGTGTTGGTTGGGGTGTAAGGGTATTGCCATTGCAATTTGGTTTCTGATTGTTCTGTCCCCAAGTCTCTCTAAAGTCTTTAGGAGGAAAGAGGTGAGACTTATGGGTCTGAATGATTTGGGGTTGGTGTAGTCACCTCTGCCGGGTTTTTGAATAAATATGATTTTTACTTCGCGCCACATCAGGGGGATGTAGCGGTGAGCCAGGCATGCGCGGAAGACCTTGACCAGGTGTTCCACTAATGGGTCTCCGCTCCATCTAAGCAGGGCTGGAAAAATGCCATCCATTCCTGCTGCCTTGAAAGGTAGGAAGGTGTTGATTGCCCATGTTAGTTTATCCTGGTCAATGACTTCAGCGGCCACAACCCAGTCCAGGTTGCTCGTGGCTTGCTCATCCTAAGGCTCCCAGCTTTCCTTGGTTGCAATCTGGCAGCCTGGAAAGTGGGTTGTCATAAGTAATTCGCTTGTTTCTGTGTCGTTAGTTGTATAGGTGTTGTCTGGTTTTTTGAGACATCCTATCGAATGATCTGTTCCTGTGGCAAGACAGGTTTTAACCCTCATTGCCTGATTGCTATTTTCAATGTTTGTGCAGAAACGCCTCCAGCCGTTCCTACCTCTTAGGCGTATTAGGTTTTTATAGGTTCTGCGTTTCGTTTTGTATTGGTCCCAGTCGTCTGGCGACCTTGTGTTCATGGCTCTGTTGAACAGCCTTCTCAGTTTTTGCCGGTGTCTTTCTAGTTCTGGGCTCCACCAAGACTGTTTAGCACCCCGCCTGGGTAACGTGAGGGGGCAAGACTGCTCATAGCTAGATATTAGGATGTTAGTTATGTTGTTTACGTATTCGTCTAAGTTAGTTATAGGGATTTCAGCCGGAGGAGTAGTAAGACTACTTAGCCCTTCTCGGACTAGTCTCGTGAACTTAACCCGGTCTGTGTTACGAGGTATCCTTCTGGGCTGTGGTTTGGGTAGATTAAAGTTTAGGGTGTACCGGATCCACCTGTGGTCTGAGCATGATAGTTCGTTGGACACATGCCAGTCCTGTATATGGTTTGAGATACCTAGGGTTGTTATAGTTAGGTCAATTATTGTTTGAGAACGTGCGTTAATAAAGGTTGGTTCTGAACCTCTGTTGAGTAATACAAGATTATTGTTGAGAATAAAGTCAAGCATTTCCTCACCTCGGTTGTTGGTTTTGACATTACCCCAGAGAGTGTGATGTGCGTTGGAGTCGGTTGCGATGATCAGCTCTAGTTTTTCCCTTTCACAGTACTCCACCAGCGATGCCAGCTCGGGAAGAGGCACGTTTTCGTCACCCGGTAGGTACGCCGAGGCGAGTACGATGTCCGGGAGATTCAGTTCTGTTCTGGGGAGCCTTGTTGCTGTCAGGTCTCTTGAACAGAATTCGTTTATTAAAAGGTTAGGTACATGTTTGGGGACGAAAATACAGGTACGTGGGTTGTTAGTCGAGGTGCCCAGCAGCAACTTACCTCCAGTGTTGTTAAGACCACAGATTTTGCCACCCCTGATCCACGGCTCTTGGATAAGGGCTATGGTCATAGATTGTCTGTCCAGCACTCTGCGTAAGGTGGCCGTCGCAGTTTGACTGTGCTGGAGGTTGGTCTGCAGGATCTTAGTTGTCCCGCAGGGGAAAGAGCAGAGGCTGCTGTCGTCGTCCCCACTCTCCTCCCCCGCCGGAAAGCACTCCTCGTCCGAGGTGAGCCCCGCGGAGGTTGGATCCGTCGATGGTCCTGGTGTTGGTTCGGCCGCTGGGACTGTTTCCGAAACGGCCTCCACTACGCCCGCGCCGAAAATCCGCTCCACAGCCTCCTCGACAATTTCCATTTCCGCTACCAGGGGTGGCGGGGAGCGTGAGAGCGGCGGACCGAACTCCGGCCCGGGCGCAGCGGGGGCCGATGAGGTTGAAGGCGCGTCGACCACCTCAGCGTCGGCTATCCCCTCCAGGAAGCGGATGTATATGCTTCCCATGAGGTAGTAGACCCGCCTGTCCTGTTCTTTTATTAGTTTGGCCATTGACTCCGGCACACGGAAGAACAAGCAAGTGCCCCGTGGCTCCTGTCTAACTCTCTCGTGTGTCAGAGTCCATGTGTCGATTCTTAAGTTAGGGTTCTGGCCATCCAGCAGAGTGAGCAGCTCTTGTGTTACTCTGTTGCAGTCGGGGACGAAGAGCATACACAGTGCTTTTTTCGGGATTTCTCCCTGAGGCCGAACAGTTAGTTTTGTCCCTGGTATTGGGGACGGCGTGGTTTCAATGATCCCTTTGAGCCAGGCCAGCGTGAAAGCGTCTTCGCACCACGTTTTCAGAACTCCTTCTGAGTAGTGGGCCTTGCCCCTGAAGTTTATTTTATTCGGGCTGGGTTTAGTTGGGTCACGGGCTGCTAAAAACAGTTCCCAGAGGTTTTCTTCAATAAGTTGTCGGATACCTTCCGCCTGCTCTTGCGTCATGTCCTCGAAAGGTTCCGTCATGACGGCGACGCACAGTTCATTATTCTTGTACGCCGCGGCAGCTTCGGCGTAGCTCACCGAAGGTCCGCCTGCCACAAGGGGGCGAGCAGTCTTGCTCTTTTTGCCTTCCCCTGTTGGTGTGACGGTGTCTTCGGGACGCGTACGCTTCTGCGCCCTTGCAGGTTCGTTTAATAATTGTTCGGGTTTTTTCCGCCTCCGAGGCCTGGCGCTGCGCTTGCGCTTTGTCGTGGCGTCCACCACTGATGGCGTCGCGGTAGTTTCCGCTACTGGCTCCGCACTCACCTTCTGACCCGTGGTGTCTGCCACGACGTTACGCTGTTCAGCTTGGGCCAGCGCAGTTAGGCGCTTCTTAGAGGACGTTGGTTTGCGGGTTACGGTGGTCCATGTATCTTTATTTGGGGATTGGATAGCGTCCCTAAGCGATGACATGTCGATCCCAGTTGTGTCTGTTTGTGAGGTAATTGTGGATGTTTGTGGGGCCCCGGACAGTCTCGTCAGGCTCCCCACTGAGGCCGCAGTCGCTGACGCAGCCGTGGTTGGCGCATCCACGACTGCAGTCGCTCTTGGGTTGCCATAATCAAGAACTGCCCTGGGCCGTACAAACGACGATGTGTTGAGGTGTGTCTCTGCTTCGGGTAGTCCTGTCGGGTTCATCTCAGGGATCGCAGACGCTAACGCAGCCGGAATTGGCGCATCCACGCTGGCAGATACCTGTGAGTCATCCCGTACAAGCGCTACCCTAGGCTTAGCGCACAAGGTTGTGAGTTGGTGCGCATCTTTGGTCGCTGATAAGGTTGGCATTGCCTTGGACGCAGCCTGTGTTGGCGCATACTTGGCGGTTGCCTTCCTTATAGCATCCTTAGACGCAGCTGGTCGTTTAGGTTTTCTGGTTGGTTTGGTTGTTCTATGCGTGTCTTGAGACACAGCCAAGGTGTTTGTGTTAGTTGTTGTTGGCGCATCAGAGGACGCAGCCTGAGTGTTTGTTGGTTTACTTGTCTTTTTATCCATGGTTTGGCTTTGTTTGGTTTCACCGTCGGAGCTCTCCACCCGCCATGGAGCCCTCAGTCGGGGACGCCACTCGTTCCGCGAGTGACGCCAGAGCTACTCCTTCGGTATAGGGCCAGTTTGAAGGGAAGTTGACGAACCCGCACACGACGGAGGATCACGCGACTGTCCACGGCACGAGACTATGCCGCAACTCATCCCGCAACCCCACGCCGCGCCGGCTGCCCCCCCCCAACAATCCGGCCCTCGCATGACAGCCCGCTTATGGGATGCCTCAGCCGATTGATCGTAGATAGCTACTCCACGACCGCCCGTGTAAGAGGAAATCCAGGCCAAAGTGGCGTGTTGTGTGCAACCTGCTCCACTCAACCACCAGGACCCCTTCATCCCCCCGTACGGGTCCCCGCGCACGGCACCAACACGCGGGAGGTCATCACTATCCACCATCTGCTCTTGTTTGATGATGGACACCCAGGGGCATGACCTCGCTACCCCTGCGTTAAATCGCCTGGAGGTTTCGGTTACGTCTTATTCTTAGGGAATTAGACCAAAAACGGGGTGGCAACCACGAGAAGGTAAACTCACCAGACTTGTCTTGAGGATCTACACGACTGTAGCGCTCTCCCTCAAGACCCCGCCATCTTATCCCCTCTGAAGGAGGAGATAAGATAGGTTTGTATCTATACTACCAAGTAAGCAAAGCGTGTCGTTGTGCAACCGCAAAAGCATACATACAAACCCCCCCCCCCCCATTTGTAAATATAAAGAATAAATATTTTTATTAAACACGTCTTTTTATTTCCACCTTACAACATCGAAAAGATGTAACAACTAAATAATTGCAAATTACGAATGTGATTCTTCTTGTGGTTAATAGATCATATTCGTAATTTGCAACTATTTAGTGCAAAAAATGCAATAGTATTTTTCATAGAAATATAAAAAACAACTATATTAATATAGATTGAGAATTTTCAAAGTAAGAAATAACCGCAACGGACCGACCATGATTTGAACTCGGGCTACGTTATTTGCGTCTCCAACACTTAGTTCATACGGCTACCAGCACATGACATATTTGCGCGAATTTTGTCAATGAAATGGTAAGAATAAGTCGCCTCTGTGACTGTGTGATGCGTAGGTATTCAATGGCACAGAAAAATAATATTGATGTTTTTAAGCTCAGTGCGTTGACAGTTCCTTAGTGTGTGTTATCTGTGGAATGTGGATGCTCATACACGCGCACACATACGCACGGAAGTATCGTGCTCGCTCGGTTCGTAGCAATGTAATCTTTAGCGTTCTTATGGAATTTTGCGGCCTGACTATACATACGTAAGGACTGTATCGTGTGTTCACAGAAAATTGACTCTAAACATGCTAATGCACTTTTGAACGTTTACTGTACCTTTAAAACTCATAAAATGCTGAAGTAGTTTTAAAATTAAACAGAAGAAGCACTGAAAGAAAAGGAAGAAATAAAATTGCGTTTATTGGCACAACATTACATAAAACGAAAATAACACTTACACAAAAAGAAAAGAAAATCGTGCATTGTGTGTGTGTGTCTGTGAAGAGAATTTCCCGTTAGCATATATCCCATAAGCTCCAAAACCACCGGGTCTAATTTTTTTTCACAAATACTAAAGGTAGTTTTTACTTATAGAATACAGGAAACCTATAAGAAGTACTCGTATATGCTCAAATTCAAATAATTTATTTCAAATAAACCATTTACAGGCACTTTTGAATTGTCAATAAGTCGGTCAGTCAGAAAAATTAAGCTAATTGCACATTCCAAGGCGTAGATCTCTATGGAGAAGAACGTGCAAGAAACTCCATGGACACTTTTTAAACCATGTTATGTATTACAAAATTCTGGTTACATATGTCTTGTTGCTTCTATTATATGAGAACAATGTTAAATAAAAAAATCATAAAAAAAAGAAAGATTAAAATAAGCCAGTGGCAGTCGAGAGATGACCAGTCTCAACTGACGGCGCCTGTTCACGGACATGACGCATGGGTCAGCACCACTCAGCTCAACCATATTGAAAGGAACCGTCACGCGCCACCATCAGCGAGACATTTCAGTGAGCATGACAAACTCTCAACTGCCATGCTCATTCATGTTGTAGCGACATCTATGACGCCGTAAACGAACTAAATACCAACAAATCCAATACATCGCGCAAACAGAGATCTCCGCGCGATTTGAACATATACGAGTATAACAGTCCGAAATCAACCATAGGGCAGTTGCCCGGACTAGACACAACACTAGTCTGGTCGGAGGATCCTCCCTTTTCAATGGAGGTATGTGGGACTTCACACATACTGTTCCGCATACCTCCATACTTGTGACCGTCGACTATGAACGAGAGCGCAGCCTTCGTCATGACGTCATCACCTCCAAACTGGTGACCCTCGATCATGAACGTCGTGCAGCCTTCGTGCAGCTACTCCAGCGTGACGTCATCATCATCACTTCCTTCAGGCTCTTTAGCAACGAGTCAAACAGCCAGCCAGTACCAACGGCTTCTACGGGTATCCTGACCACCAGCATGCAGCGGACGCGCCTTCCTAGTCAGCATCCTCAGCCTCTTTCATTACCATCAACCTCATTAGCGATCTTGGTGCAGCGAACAGCACCTTCGGCCGGTCGAAGAACCTCTCTTGGTCGACGCCAGCAGTCAAGCCACTACGTCGCACAGCACCGCTCCGACCCACTGGAGCCCACAGCATTACTCCGACTCCCTGATCACTGGGGCATCATCCCGACTCACTGGGACATCATCACCCCGACTCACTGGGACATCATCACCCCGACTCACTGGGGCATCACCGCAGACAGTTCCGACTCACCGTGAACTATGCGGCTCTACAGATTCCAACTCACGGCAAGCATCTCAAGATGTATGGACGATTCATCAAGAACCATCGATCTCCGATCTCCAGAGAGGAATGATGTAGCGACATCTGTGACGCTGCAAACGAACTAAATACCAACAGATCCAATAAATCGCGCAAGCAGAGTTCTCCGCGCGATTTGAACATATATAACAGTCCGAAATCAACCATAGGGCAGTTGCCAGGACCAGACACAACACCCGTCTGGTAGGAGGATCCTCCCTTTTCAATGGAGGTTTACGGGACTTTACACCCTGTACCGCATGCCTCCAAAATGCCTAAAATAAGATAAAATAAAAAGCAGTTACATTATGTACCCCATGGTAATCATATTTACAAAATTTAAAAACGGTTCGAAATTATTCATTAATAAAACTTTTGAAAAGTTACAAAAAAAAAATACCTTAAAAGCATTAAAAAATAATAATAATAAAAACCCATGTCTATAAAAATAAAAGGAAGAGCATCTCTTCCAAATATACAAATACAAAAAAGAACTAACTAGTGGACCCAAGTGGCTGTGACTGTGGAGCAGGACCGGCATTAAGCCAGGCATTTTTATCAAGGATATAATCCTCCAATTTATAATATTCTTGTCCTAAATAGTGTGCGTTTTATGCGTTTTAAATTTTATCTCATTTAGTTGGAAAATGTGTAGTGGTATTTTACTTTTACACAGAACCCCATAAAAAATTGCCTACTTTAGCCAATCTGAATCGAGATTGATCTAAATTGTTCCTATTTCTCGTATTCAAATTATGCCTGTCACTTATCTTAGCAGATTTTTCCGAACATACATAATGTTTTCATATATGTATTGACAAGGTACCGTCATGATGTTTATATCCTTAAACAGCTCCCTATGAAAATCGCGCCTGCGAAGATTATATATGGCTCTGATAGCTCTTTTCTGCAGAATAAAAATAAACTCAATGTCTGCAGCCCGTCCCCATAGCAAAATACCGTAAGACATGATACTATGAAAGTAACTAAAATGGACCAGCCTCGCGGTATCTACATTTGTAAATTGACGGCTTTTCCTGACAGCTGAACTTAACCGTCCTGCAAGAGATGTTAAATGAGGACCCCATTGTAGAAATTAAACGTAATCCCCAGGATAACAGTGATTTCGACGAATTCTAGTTTATTTTTGTTCAATACTACGTCATAACTATTACTTTTAACATTCGGTAAAGCAAATATTATGCACTTCGTTGTTTTAATATTTAATGCTAAATTATTAGCAGTGAACCAGCTTTGGACCTGCTGAAGGGCGTTATTTACGTTATCAAGATTTGTGGAACGTCTGTTAATCTTAAAAATTAAGGAAGTATCGTTAGCAAACAATAATATTTGTGGTTGATTTTTTATAGATGGCGGAGATCATTTATACTAAAAAGAGGAAAGAACCCAATATTGAGCGTTGTGGTACCCTCATTTTGACTTTTAAGCACCGTGAATCGACACCATTTATTTGAACTTGCTGCTGTCTGTCATTTGAATAAAAGACTTCACAAAACTGAGTGCAAGTTTACCTAGTCCGTAATGTTCTAGTTACAAGAGTAAGGTTTCATGATTAACGCTTGAGAGGTCGCAAATGATTCCTATCGCATCTTGGGCCTCTTCCCACGCTGTAAAAATTGTTTTAATAAAGTGACACCAGCGTCAGTTGTACAACGTCCTTTGGTGAAACCAAACTGTTGATCGTGTAAAATTTGTTTGATGTTAAAATAATTGAGCATTTGATTGAGCATCACTTTTTCAAACACCTTTCTGAAAACCGGTAACACCGATACAGGTCTATAATTATTGGTGTCTTTACTGTCGCCGGATTTAAAAAGTGGTATAACCTTACTGTATTTAATCCTCGCGCACCTGTATGAGTGGCGCGAGGAGGCCAAACGCCGGGGCGAAACTCCGCTGCCGCGACAACTCGCGGCTCGGCGGACCGAGCTCCGGCAGGATCTCATGGTGACATGGAGAGAGCGACTGTCGCAACCCAGCGCTAGGCACGCCACCATCGAGGCGGTAGTGCCCCTCTTTGAGGAGTGGCGTCACGGCGCCCTCACCTTCCGCCTGACGCAGGTGCTCACCGGACACGGCTGTTTCGGTGAGTAACTGTGTCGGATCAAGGCGGAGGTGACCCCCGGGTGTTTCCACTGCGAGGATCGCCCAGAGGACACGGTGGAGCATACGGTGGGGGTTTGCCCCGCTTGGGCAGAGCACCGCCGTGTTCTCGTGGATGCGATAGGCGGCAGCGACCTATCGCGCCGTGCCCTGGTTCAGGCCATGGTACGGAGCGAGAGGGAATGGGAAGCCGTCTCCTACGAAGCTTCTGCGAAGCAGTAATGCTCGCGAAGAGGGAGGCAGCATACGTTAGGGAGACTCGACAACAGCCGAGTCGCCCTAGCGCCCCCAGCCGCAGCCGCCGCATCAGACGCCAGGGGGTTCGGGCGCCGCGAGACGATCTCCGGCCACCGTAGACCCGGGCCTGCGGACGGCGAGTAGTGGGTAATTCGCCGTCCGATCAGCACCAGGCCCGAGAGTCGACGGCGCGTAGTGTTCCACGCGCGCCTCAAAGAGTTGTCAGCAAAGGGAAGGGGCCTGCCACGGCCGATGCCTGCCCGGGGGTGGAGGATAAATTTGAAAGAGTTACCTCGCCCCTGGGAACTCGAGGCAGGGAGGAACAGGGGTGGGTTTTAGATTTGATTTCCCACTCCCAAAAAAAAAAAAAACCTTACTGTATTTCATTATGTCTGGAAAGACTTCTTGATTCACTCATTAATTATATATTAAAGCCAAGTATGGCGCTATGGTCTCAATTATAGATGTGCATACTTTGATATGCACATCTATAATTGAGTATTGTGTGAATATGTACATACTTTGCCGGAAAGCTTTTATGACTGTCATAGGGTTTACATGCTTGAATTGGAATTCAACCGGACAGCTTGGAACGTTTGCTCTTAATAAAGCAAATGAGGCATCGGGTGATGAATTTAAAGCTTCAGTTGTTTTATGAGGTATATTGGTGAAAAAATTCACAAACTCTTGGGCTACTTCTAAGTTAGAGCTTATGGCCCCCCGTGAAGTCTCCAATAAAAAAATCGTCTTTCGTACTTTATTCCTACCCGTTCTATTATTGATAACTTTCCAAACTGTCTTTATTTTATTTTCTGCCGATTTGCTCTTATTGCTTTGGCTACCTTGCAAGTATTTCTAAAACTCATCTCATCGAACAAGTTTCTTATATTATTAATATCTTCAAGAGCACAATATCAGAAGATTACAATAACCAGCCTACTCCCCGGACATGAATCCTTTTCAACATGCTTGGGACATGTTACATCGCCGTGTGAAAATGAGGATCAGTAACCTCACAACAATAGATGACCTTATGAGGATCGCCACCGAGGAGTGGCACCACCTTTCTCAAGGAGGACTCAATAACTTAATCAGGAGTAGAAAAAATCGCATTAAGGCGTATATAGCCGCCAAGTGGCGCCGTTATTGAATCAAAAATCGTAGCAAAGCGTAGCAAATAAAGATTAAAAAAATGTTGCGTTTTAATTTAATTGTATTTTATTTTATTTTTAACTGTAATTTAATTTAACTTTATTGTTATTTAATTTGAATTGTTTTTAATTTTATTTTTTTGTCGTATTTTTTTTTTTCGTATTTTAATTTTATTTTAATTTTAATGTTTATAATTTCATTGTTTGTAATCAGCAGAAGCTTATCAAAATAAGCTTCCTAACTTCCTAGCCTTCCTAGCTTTCCTAGCTTTGCTTTTTTAGGCGTACTAACTAGGGAGGAACGCTGACACCTGAGATACAGGACATGTCCTAGTTTGGGTGTCAGTAGTTTACGTTTTACATGCATATACTCACTTAGCCTAATTACAATTAAGGACCATAGTTTGAAGCGAATTCAGTGTAATTTACTCGTGGTTATATTTTCTCTCCTTTTGGATTAGGCTTATGAATAAATTATTATTATTATTTGTTACAAAGAGGAAGGTATTTATTAAAAACGGCCGTTTTTGACACTTTTGCTTATTACTTTGGATACGAAACATTTTGAGTCCTGTTTTAACAACGTAAAAATACCTTATCCTATTTGTAACAAACGCTACATAGGATTCTGTAATCTTTATTTTCTATGCTAAGATGCGATGTTTTATTCAATGAAGGCGCCACTTATGCGGAGGTAGGCCCTTAAGGCGTGTTTACAAGCCTGCGGAGGCATGACATAGAATAGAATAGAATAGAATAGAATAAAACTTTATTGTACACCAAAACAGTCACACAATTGTTTTACACGAGCTTAAATCTATGGGTACAACGGCGGTCTTATCGCTGAACAGCGATATCTACCAGACAACCTTGGGATGGACTGAAAGAACTTAAAATCTGAAAGGGGTAGTCTGTGGTGTACTGCTAATAAAAAATGGATGTCAAAATTTTACATTTAAAAATACATACATATATACCACCACCATCCGAACAACCACCACCATCCCACCCACCACCATCCACCACCACCAACCACCATCCACCATCTGAAGGCTTATCATCAGCTGTAACCAAACAGGTTATTTGTCATTTTGAATTGTTTGTTTTTCAAAATCACTTTATTTTTACTATTAATTTGTACTATATTATATATAATAATTATCTGGCCTAAGAATAAACTAAATTTGGAAAATAAACATTCGTTTTGTTTAACATTGTAATTCCCGAAAACAATTAAAAACAATAATGTTTTTTTTTTTTAAACCAGAAATCATTTTTTCTATAAGTCGTACAAAACTTTATTGATAAGTTGGTATAGTTTAAAAAAAAACTTGAATATAATACTGATTTGTTCGGAACCCTTTACGCGCTAGTCCGACTTGCACTTAACCGGTTTTTTTAGTATTCTATGTTTAAATAATAATTTTAATGGCTGTGTTCACGTTATTTAGTCATTGTATTATCACAACTGTCATTAATTGCGACAGTTTACTCTAACGTTCGTTCATGCACTTAGAGGATTGTATATACGAACACAGGCATTCAAGTATGATGTATTGTCGAGCAAGGTTGATTATAAGTGTAAAACCTAAGTAAATAAAAGTGATTATCCTTAAAAACTCTATTCTCATTTACTGACCCTTTAAAGTTGTCGCGTATTCATTTTATCTAGTTGCATCAAATCACCAGTTGCACGTTACCCAAAACCCAGAGGATACCACTTTAACTCCCTTAATCCCGAGCTTTCACCGAAATGAGAAAAGCGAGCGGCGAACGGACGACTTTTCTTTTATCTCGTCCAAGTATAAACAGTTTGAGAGGAACTCATTAAAACTTTTAACTGTTTGTACTCCAAGCACGTGGAAAGTGAGTGGTTATGGTCTTACGGGCTAAAGTCTTAATTAGACGCACTTCTCATATTACAAGCGAGCCTTAGGGTTCGTCCAGGGTGAGGCGTTAGGTCAATGGTGGCCCAGTAGTAAAAGCCACGACTTACGAGTTGTAGGTCGTGGGCTCGAATCCAGTCAAGCGCTTTATTACGTTGGAGAGTATGCAGCCTACGTCTGGAATTGTCTATTACACAGACCTTGTGGAAACTGGAACGAATTTCCGTACGTTCAAGCGTTTTTGCCAATACCTATTATTGGAATCAAATGTAACAGCTCACAATTTAGGACCCATTAATTTGTGTTTTAATCCGTGGTGCTTGGCAACTGGACTTACCCCAGTTGCAAATATCTCTTTGTGCCTAATGGCCTAGCTTTGTTCTGTCTCCTGCTTGATTAGGAGGGAAGTGGTAATAATATTTTCTTACTCCTCCGCTGTTCTTTTCTGATTAATTTCGTTGCGGGACCCAAGACAGTTTTAATAATTTCTCTGGGACTCGTCGAGCTTTAATGCCTGTTTTTCTGGTCGAAACTGTTGATTTTGGCTTACAGAAGTTACAGTGGATTGGGAATAGTGTGGCGGGCTTGTCCCAAAAAAAAGGCGCTTTACTTTGTGTACATTATTTCATCACCATTGCTCTCAAAACGGTGAAGGAAAACATCGTGAGGACCAGCATATCCAAACCAAAAACTTCGAAGACATGTGACATTCACCAACCTACATTGGGCCCGCGTGGTGGGGTATACGGCCCACACCCTCTCACATAGAGGAGGCCTGAGTCCTAGCAGTGGGAACATTATAGGCTGATTTTGCATATTCATAAATGAGGAGTTTGTGAAACAATGAAGAATAGCTTTGTCAACGGCTTCACCCGTTTGAATGATGTTTTATAATCCCTTGGGGACAGGGATATCCTATTTCCTAATCCAGTTTACGGTCTACCCGTGAGTATTTTTTTGTTAAAACTTGTGTGTCGCTTATTGATTAGCAAACATTCAAATAAACTCTACATAAGTCTGTACCTAGTACTGTTAAGAGGCCTTCTTACAGTCCACTAGCGCCGCCAATCGAAAAAATGTCATAACTCGTAAATAGAATCAAAAATACAAAATGTGGTCTATTATTAGTGTAGAAAAGGCAATAACGTAATTTTATAACACATTGTCAACACTTGAAATATAGCTGTTTAGCTAAATCGTGCATTTGTAACAAAAACGGCCGTTTATGTTTTGAATGCACGATTTAGCTAAACAGCTATATTTCAAGTGTTGACAATGTGTTATAAAATTACGTTATTGCCTTTTCTACACTAATAATAGACCACATTTTGTATTTTTGATTCTATTTACGAGTTATGACATTTTTTCGATTGGGGGCGCTAGTGGACTGTAAAAGGCCCCTTAAGCGTGTGCCTGTGCACACGCTTAACATTTATAGTTATGTTAGTGGGTTAGTGAAACCACCATTTGCGTCCATAGTGAAGGGACTTTGGCGGGTGCCTAGTATGACCTACAAGCAAATTGCATGAAAGTTGAATTATATTGCGGGGCACGAACGATAGATAGATCACATTATACCTCTACCTCGGTAGCCCGCAATGCAAGTTGGGAATCAAAATAAACAGCTCAAGGAGACGATTTTAAAAATGACGACAAATCTGTGCTTGAACTAAAATAAATTCTAACAACTGCATCAGAGTGCCTGAAAAGTGACTTATTTGGAACATTTTGGTTGTTATTTGTCAGTCAGTTTTTTTTTAATTTTACAGTTTTTGCTTACCGCGACCGGCATAGCTGCCGCTGTGTTCCCCGTGGACGACGCCTCATTTTGTTTATCAAATATCAAGTACTGTTTTCTTATTTTGCGTGTAATTGTTGGTTGAGTTTCGGAGGGTACAAACAAACAAGCTTGGAATACAATTGGAAACAAAAACAAATGGATAAATGAATGGTAAAAATTAAAAAGAATTTTTTATCAGGGACAATGAAATAAAAAGTTGGAAAAAAATCTAGTAAGTGTTTGGCGTGTAGGTAGGTACTTACCTATATTATTAAAAGCTCAAGCTTTTAATTGCACTACCCGTTACAGGTTACAGGTTAGATACTTACTATACTTCTGTGCCTCAAGCTTTTAAGAATATAGGTAAGTACCTACACGCCAAATACTTACTAGATTTTTTTTCAACTTTTTAATTCATTGTCCCTGATAAAAAAAATAAAAAAATTAAATAAAACTTTATTTCAGACGAATGTCCATAATTTGGTGTTAGTAACAATAATGCTTACCAAATATGTTAGTACTATTAGTTTTCACAATTTACTTTATTATTTATGGATGCAGACCTAAGACTGTCCGGGGACCCAGTGTGTCTGAAAGGGACAACCCGCTCTGCCAGCGATCATTTTTAGAATGCTGTTGTCACTACCATGCAGGTGCTGCAGAATTTGCCATATTATTATTGCCATTCAATAACAAAAAAATTAACCGACGAAAAAGAACTAAAAAGCAAAAAATAAATAAAACTTTTAAGTCTTGAGTAATGAGCATATTTACCTACACAAAATATCAAATTTTATATAAACTAATTTTGAGTCGGCGCCAAACAACAATCTGATTATTAAATATCTAAATTTTATAAGTACTTACAAATGAAGAAGGCTGTAAGTAGGTAATTAATCATTTTATTAATTGGCGCCGACTCAAAATTAGTTTATATAAAATTTGATATTTTGTGTAGGTAAATATGCTCATTACTCAAGACTTAAAAGTTTTATTTATTTTTTGCTTTTTAGTTCTTTTTCGTCGGTTAATTTTTTTGTTAAAAAGTTTTTTATTTTATGATTTTTTGTGGCTCGCATCATCTTGTAACACTCTGAGGCAAATTTCTAATTCTTCATCATTCCTCTTGCCACTGAGCTGATGAAATTACCATCCTTCCATGAAGTTCCCAGGATATTGACCAGTTGAGGTTACCTCCAATACTGTAAAGACGTCTTTTCTTCAAACCATATTAAGTGGTATTTGTCACTAAAACTAGTTTTATATCTAACTACTATTGTTTAGGAAAGCTATGGTTTCCATCATCAGCTCAGTTTCATGATGTGATGGTTCCTAAATGCAAATACCTGATTAAGTTATGAAAAGTAAACAGAAACAATATTCGTGCCCAATTTTCGAGGTTCTCTCTCAATTTTTTCAGGATCCCATGAGCAAATCCTGATATCCTTGACATGGGACAATCCTTGAAGTATACCCTATCTAAGAAAAAAAGAATCATCGAAATCGGTTCATAAATAACGGAGTGAGGGCCGAACATACATACAGAAACGCTAAACGTATCCACAATTTTCGAGGTTTTCTCTCAATTTTATCAAGATTCCATTGTCACATCCTGATTTCCTTATTATGGGACCATCCTTGAGGTATACCCTATCTAAAAAAAAAAGAATAATCAAAATCGGTTCATAAATAACGGAGTAAAGGCCGAACATACATACAGAAACGCTAAACGTGCCCACAATTTTCAAGGTTTTCTCTCAATTTTATCAGGTTTCCACTGTCAGATCCTGACTTCCTTGACATGGGACCACCCTTGAGGTATACCCTATCTAATAAAAAAAGAATAATCAAAATCGGTTCATAAATGACGAAGTGAGGGCTGAACATACACAAAAAAAAAAAAAATATATATATATACGGTCGAATTGAGAACCTCCTCCTCATCTTTTAACACTCTGAGGCTAATTTCTAATTCTTCATCATTCCTCTTGCCACTGAGCTGATGATATAACAATTCTTCCATGAAGTTCCCAGGATATTGACCAGTTGAGGTTACCTCCAATATTGTAAAGACGTCTTTTCGTCAAAGCATATTAAGTGGTATTTGTCACTAAAACCAGTTTTTATATCTGACTTCTATTGTTTAGGAAAGGTATGGTTTCCATCATCAGCTCAGTTTCATGATGTGATGGTTCCTAAATGCAAATACCTGATTCAGTTATGAAAAGTAAACAGAAACAATATTCGTGCCCAATTTTCGAGGTTCTCTCTCAATTTTTTCAGGATCCCATGAGCAAATCCTGATATCCTTGACATGGGACAATCCTTGAAGTATACCCTATCTAAGAAAAAAAGAATCATCGAAATCGGTTCATAAATAACGGAGTGAGGGCCGAACATACATACAGAAACGCTAAACGTGCCCACAATTTTCGAGGTTTTCTCTCAATTTTGTCAGGATTCCATTGTCAAATCCTGATTTTCTTGACATGGGACCACCCTTGAGGTATACCCTATCTAACAAAAAAAGAATAATCAAAATCGGTTCATAAATGACGAAGTGAGGGCTGAACACACATACAGAAACGCTAAACGTGCCCACAATTTTCGAGGTTTTCTCTCAATTTTGTCAGGATTCCATTGTCAGATCCTGATTTCCTTGACATGGGACCACCCTTGAGGTGCACCCTATCTAACAAAAAAAGAATAATCAAAATCGGTTCATAAATGACGGAGTGAGGGCTGAACATACACAAAAAAAAAAAAAAAAACATATATACGGTCGAATTGAGAACCTCCTCCTTTTTTTTCGTCGGTTAAAAATAGGAGACCTCGCCTCAACTTGCTAGCGACAGAATCGGCACATTCAATTGACAAGCCTGATACAACAATTTATTTTTTATGAATTACTATCGACTCAGCCTGGCCCTGCATGGGTACAAATTATATACCTTAACCTTTCCCTTAAATCACTCTATCTATTGGTGAAAATAACCGCATTAATATCCGTTCAGTTTTTTTCGAGTTTATCGCGAACAGACGCGGCGGGGGAATTTGTTTTAAAATATGTAGTTATAAATAAATAACTTAAAATTTTTCATACTTTTTAAGAATTACACGGCAGGGGTATATTAAAAAGGGCAATTCCGTCCTTATTATTTGCGACAGAACACACCGTTTTCGAGATTTATGCAAATATAGAAAAATAAAAACCGCTCCCTCCTCCTTGACTTCAGTATTTCTTTTTGCTTTTTTTTTGACCTTGGATGTATCTGAAATTCTTGTGCACTGACATTTCAGGGTACTGAAATTCCAGACACTCCCAAGATCACTTGACTATGGCCTCCAAGGACTCTCGACCTTGACCTTCATGGTAGCATATCTTCGAGGATCACTTGACCTCACTAGTCCTCGACCCTAAGATCTCTTGACCTTGACCTCAAAGTCACTAGCCATGAATATTGACCTGTTGCTATTTCGTATAAATCTTTTTCATAAACTGACAATGATAATAATAATTTCGACGATTGTGTCATCATCAATCATACCATCAGGCGTAGGTGTTGACATCATTATTAATTTACACAATGCACAATTTAAACAAAGAGTTTTTAAAAATTCAAATAAAAAATATTCTACAAATATAAAACACTAGCTTCCGCCCGCGGCTTCGCCCGCGTGAAAAGTATCATTATAAATTTGAGTGGTATTTCCAGAGAGTAGCAAGTTAAAAAAACACTGTAGGAATCAAATCCAAAGTCAGTTATTCAAATTAGGCTGCAAACCAGAACTTTTTGAACGTCTAAGTTCTACATAAAGACAGTCCCAAAACTCCTGCCCTTCACTTTACCTTTTTAGTATCAAAACATACCTTAAACATACCTTCAGCCAAACATACAAACATACAAACATCAAGAAGAAGTGTTTCCGGGGCTATAATCCTGAGCGGTGTAGATTCACAAACTACCAGGAGATCAGAATCACAAAACATATTCCGAGGCTGGTATTAGGAGAGGTAGAGATTTACAAATTACTAGGAGACCAGAAAAATGAGAAGTATTTCCAGTGCTGAAATCATGACCGGTAAAGACTCACAAAGTACCAGGAGACCAGAATCATGAATACGTATTTTCGGGGCTACAATCCTAAGCTGTATAGCTTCACACACCCCACCAGAAGCCCAGAATCAAGAAGAAGAAGTGTTTCCGGGGCTTGAATCCTGAGCGGTATAGATTCACAACCTACCAGGAGATCAGAATCACAAAATATATTCTGAGGCTTAAAGAATTTTTAATTTTTTTAAATTATTTTGTTGTAAATAGAAGGTAGAGATTCATAAATTACCAGGAGACCAGAGTCATTAAAAAGTATTTTTGTGGCTGGAATCCTAAGCGGTATAGATTCACAAAATTATATTTCATAATTTTCAAGATTCATAAACTTTCGCATTTATAATATTAGTAAGATTAATGAAGCGTTCATGCGTACGATCACGCTGGGTCCTCTGCGGCGAGCTAATCTATGAACGCACACTAATACATAAACTTTGTAAATATTTGCACTTACACGAACGTATTCGCTTAGTCGGACGATAGCGCGGCGGAGCAGCAAGCGACACAGCCTTCCCATCTCAATGTTATCGCGCGACTGACTCCGACCCCGTAGAGAATCAGAATATATGCATTTGATGGATTTGACCTTACTTTGTAAGACTTCCTTTTAGAAATATTGTTTGATTTAGACAAGCATCGTCGTAATAAAAGAACCTCTAACGAAAAATTAGTCTGTGTAAAAATATTTTTAAATATCATAGCCGTTTAAGAGGAGTAGGCAGAATAGCGAATAGACTAGCGTGTTTTTAAATATTTTTTAAGGCAAAACTATTAATCACAATGAAAAACCATACTTTACAAATAAAGTAGGTACATGAATCAATAATATATATATATTTTTTTCAAAGCCTTTATCTTAGTCGTTACCAAGGAGTAGGCTTTAGAATGTCACCGTACACAACAGTAGTTTTAACGAGGACTGTGTAATTTTACCGAATCAATTATGCGACGGAGTTTTTATAGCCGGAACTATTTGTAGACCAAACAATGAACAAATTAGTATACAAATATCAAATACTCGCGAAACGCAAGTAGATATTAATTATTTTAGACCGGAAATACATTTATTATCAGACTATGACATCTGTGACTTAGGACGGGAAAGTAAAATTGATGGAGAGAGAGTATAGACTATGTTTTCTCTTTTAAAATTAAGTTATCTAAACGATGAAGAAAGGTCATCTATTGAAAACATTTGCGCAAAATTTTCGGATGTGTTTCATCTGCCAGATGATAAATTATCTCCAACTAACCTTTACGAACAAGGCATAAAGTTAAGACCAAACGCTGATCCAGTTTACACTAGACAGTACAGGTTGCCCTTTTCACAGCGTAAGGAAATTGAAATTCAAGTAAACAAAATGCTTTCTGAAAACATCATTCAATCCGCAAAAAGTGAGTGGTCAAGCCCTATTTTGTTGGTACCCACAAAATCAGATGACACTTTTAAGAAATGGAGGCTGGTTATAGATTTTCGTAAATTAAATACTAGAATTTTAGACGATAAATTTCCACTTCCGAACATAACCGATATTTTAGATTCCCTATCCGGTTCAATGTATTTTTCACAATTTCAGTTAAGGTTAAGGTTAAGTCCCTTATAGGATAGAGGCTACCACAAAGCAAAAACAGATCAAGATTCTGGCTTCTGCTGAAAAATGAGTGTGAGGAGTGTGCATTGGAATTGGAAGCCCGTTCCATCATCATTACCTGACAGATTCTGTGTTTCCTGATAGCTACAACCTAGGGATGTTTAAGTCAAGATTAAATAGGTTACTTCTAAGCAAACGTACTCCAACGTCAACCACATCATCGCTTACCATTAGGTGAGATGATGGTCATCAATGACAAAAAAACCATATCCTGCCTGCACTTAATGTAACGTAGCCCAATCTGAGAATCGTATCCAAATCCTGGATTTTGTACTAAGCTGTAGCGCTTGTGAATACTTACCCAACGAGTCAGTCTTCAATTTATTATAACCCTAAATCTTTGTTACAGCAGACTTCTAGTTAGTCAGTTCCACACCATTAGCAAATTTGCTGTAAGGCCCCAACACTTTATCATTTCTTTTATAGTCAGTCCTACGAAATACTCAAGAACTAAGAACACGGAATGCTTGTAATCGGATTTGATTTCTCCCGATTTTAGGTCAAGGGGGTATACAAAGGGGATTGTCAAAGATATACTTACAAGTTTAGTGGAGAAACTTTCTTTTGGACCTCTGACCCTTTCTATATGATCAATAAAATATGACAAAGTAGAATTTTTATCGGAACTATTTGGTTGTATCTATTGACTTAATTTTTAGTAAGCCTCTTTTTATAATACTAGCAGTTTTTATTTTATACGTTTTGCCCTGGTTAACTAATCATGTGTAAAATACACAATACGTCTATTTGCAACAAAGTTCCATTCAATTGGTGAAAGAACTTTTCAATTAGGTGAAGTGGTTTCGGAGACTGCCACATTTCAGATGTACAGACGCCAGCAAAAGTCGATAAGAATTCCACAACGTATTAGTTTGACGTTTAGTTTGACTTACGACCTTCTATTTTCAAGTTTTCGCCAACAAATGATTGAAATTCACAATTTCATCAACTTAGCATAAGTCAAGATGGCCCAACGGTATAGTTATGGATTAGCATTACATATATTAAATTATTCGCTATCAATTTTGTTGACAATGATCATGATTCAGGGAGGTTTCTCCTCGACGGGACTGCCGTCGATATTAAGCCTCTTTAGTTGGAGAGATGTTTCAGACTGTAGGAGTTCCAACAGTTCCGGGTCTGAAGCTTGGGATTTTGCGAGAACCTCGAAATCGACTGGTGTTTCCAGTTCACTGGCGCGGGACAATGTATCGGCGACGATGTTGTCCTTGCCGGAAATATAAAAATGTGACTTCGTCAACGCCGAACACACACTTCGCGGTGTTGATGACGATGCCATATTTCTGCATCCTGGTGAAGAGATGATGCAGGTGGTCCTCGTGCTGCTTCTGGTCTTTCGAGAAGATAAGGAAATCATCGAGATAGCAATAACAGAAGTTAAGGCCTCGCGTCATTTCATCGACAAATCTCTGGAATGTTTGACCTGCGTTCCTCAGACCAAATGTCATATAAGGAAATTCGTACAGGCCAAACGGGGGTGTCTTCAGGATGTCGTCTTCACTGACCGGTATCTGATTATATGCTTTTACCAAGTAGATGGTTGAGAAGACTTTGCAACCGGCTATGCTGTGGTCGTGGACATGTTTGATGGGATACCTGTCGGGTATAGTCCTCGCGTTAAGCAGCCTGTAGTCACCTCAGGGTCGCCAGCTGTTGTCCTTCTTGGGCGCTAAATGAAGGGGTGAAGACCAAGGGCTCTCTGATGGTCGTGCAGTGCCGTTGCTAAGCATGATCTCAAATTCATGCTTAGCGATCCGCAGTTTGTCTGGAGCCAGTCTGCGAGGGGAACAAGTGATAGGCGGGCCGGGTGTGGTGCGTATGTGGTGTACTGTGTGGTGTGTGGTTTTGCTGTGTGTGCCAGCGGGTTTCGTGATCTCGGGGTACTTATTAAGTATCAAGTGATACCTGGAATCACCAACTGAGACCTTCACTGAACACGTCGCTGAAGCCTTTGCAACGGAAGCTGTTACATACATGGAGGTGGTTTTGTCCACCAAACGTTGATATCTGATAATAATAATAATAAAAAAAAAGCTGGCAACACCAACAACATCAGACGTGTCAGAAAATTGTCCAATATATTTTTCAATTTCAGTAATATTTTATCAACCATTTTGCCCTCAACCAAAAGCAAAATTTAATATCAATAAAGCAAGAACCCATATAGAAAAATAATATGAAAAACTACCAACTCTACACCAAACAACTAAAAAACATAGAAATGACAGCTAAGCTGTCATGAACAAAGCTACAAATGAACAAAAAACCGAAATATTGGACAACACACCCTAGATGTTGACGAGATCAGCAGCTCGCCGTGCACGCCCACCACCTCCGGCCTCGTCGCTCAGCTCCGCCTCGCCGCCGCCGGAACCCAGCCCCATCGTGAGTGCTGTGACACCGGCCGTGGCAGTTGCGTCGAGCTCCAGCGACGAGTTCTTCTCGCCGCCGACGACACCACCACCTGCGCGTCGACGGGGAGGATGCCGGCCGCCGAGCAGCTTAGGACCTCGAGGCCCACCGGCCTCTGATAGGGTCCCAGCTCCCGGCGGAAGTGTGCAGCGCATGCGATGGACGCAATCCATCAATGAAAACGTCATGCGCTCATACTATGGGGCTACAGAGGGAGGTAACAACCTGACCGCGTACCGTGTTCGGATGCTCTCTTTGTTCCAGGTGCTTGAGCCAGCCGTCAACGTTTCGGCCCAACGACTGTCGGATCAGGTGCGGGTCATCCTGCGTAATCATATGTTGGATGATACTGTACTTGATCGCCTCCGAACTGAAATGGGTAGCCATGTTATTGCCCCTCCGTCGCAGACTGTGTTACCAGTTGTGGTACCACCGTCCAACTATGCTCCCAGCCACGCTGACGAGGAGTGTAATGACATGGTTACAAACGTAAGTACCCACTGCAATGATGAATTGAGGAGTGCTTTGGAGTGTGCTATTCGGGAGTATCGCAGCATGCCGCTCGAACTTAGGCCACGTTTACCTCGTTTGCCCATGCATAACAAGAATAGGGCGCTGGTGGCTGCTCTGGATTCGCAGTTGTCAAATTATTTAGATGACTGCGAAGACCTCACCGATACACACTCGATGCTGTACTGCGCGGCTGTAGCGGCATGTCGTGTAGCTCACGTCAAATTTCCTAATGACCGAGCTACACGACCGAAGCCAGCCGTGCCGGCTTGGCAGTGCAGAATCGAGCGTCGTATTGGTGGGGCCAGAGCACTCATAGGCAAACTAATCTGCTTCAGGGAGGGCAACACTCGCCCAAGAGTGATGCGCTTTGTGAGACGGGCGTTTTCGGGGACTGATGTCAGCTCCCGAGACTATATGTCCCGTGTCACAGAGCGCATCGACTTCCTGAAGCAGAAAGTATATGCATGGGCAAACCGTATTCGCAGGTATAAGCGGCGAGTAGAACGATACACCCAGAATCGCACATTCCGAAGTAATGAAAGGTGGGTGTATAGGGATTGGGAGCGACCGGACCAAGGTGTGACTAATACGCACCTGCCGGATGATGACGCCATATACTCGTTCTGGCGCAGCATCTGGTCGGTGCCTGTCTGTCATACCGAGGGCGATTGGATTCGGGATGTTGAGCGCGTATGCGATCCAATACCAGAAATGGGGGCAATTATCATCAGCCCCCAAGATGTAGCTCGTGCAGTCCGTCCGTTAGCTAACTGGAAATCTCCAGGGCCGGACGGGCTGCACAACTTCTGGATCAAATGGTTTACAAGGTCGCATACCCACTTGGCATCTCAGATCCAGTCTGCCTTAGAGTCAGGGTCGCTGCCCCAATTTCTAACTACAGGAATAACCCACCTGCTCCATAAATCAGGTAGTACTGCGGAACCTAAAAATTATAGACCGATCACGTGCTTACCGACGGTCTATAAGGTTCTTACATCCATTTTGAGAGCTAAGATTAACACACATATAGATAGTAACTGTATCATGTCTGCCTCTCAAAATGGATGTAGGAATGGGTCCCGCGGTACTAAGGAGCTTCTCCTCATAGATATGACCATTAGCCAACAGGTTCGGCGTTTCCGAAAGGATCTGTCGACATGTTGGATAGACTATAAGAAGGCCTATGACTCAGTTCCTCATACATGGCTCATGAGGGTGCTGGAATTGTATAAAAATGATGCAACGCTACGCACCTTCCTGATGTCATGTATGGGGCAATGGAGGACGGTCCTTCGCTATCCAGGATGTCGACAAATCCAGAGGAATAGCGAACCGATAAGGATCGAGCGGGGTATATTCCAGGGTGACAGTTTGAGTCCGCTTTGGTTTTGCCTAGCTTTGAATCCTCTAAGCACACTGCTGGAGAATTCAGGGCTAGGCTATCGGTTGAAGAGAGGTGGTCAGGTTATATCTCACCTCCTTTACATGGATGACTTGAAACTTTTTGCCCCCAACAATCTGCAACTGATGGAGCTACTGAAGGTAACTGAAACCTTCAGTAGTGCCATCAGGATGGAGTTTGGTGTGGATAAATGTGCGGTCATGCATGTAAAGCGAGGGGAGATTGTGGAATCCGTGGGAACACAACTCTCGGATTCCATAAACCTGAGATCCCTCTCTCCAACCGAAACCTATAAGTATTTGGGTATGTCGGAAGCGTTAGATATCAATGTTGCTGACATGAAGCAATCGTTGAAGGAGCGCTTCTTTGGCCGCCTGAAGAAGGTATTTAATAGCTTTTCTTCGGGCGGAAACAAGGTGCGCGCCTTCAACGGTTGGGTCATGCCGGTATTGATGTACTCTTTCGGCGTACTCAAATGGACTCAAACGGAACTTGACGCCCTGGATAGGCGAGTCCGTACGCTGCTGACTGCATTTCGAATGCATCACCCACGTTCGTCGGTGATGAGACTGTATATCCCGCGGAAGTGTGGAGGCCGAGGCTTTTTAAATGCTAAGACCCTACACAACCGCGAGGTATGCAGTCTAAGGGAATATTTCCTAGCTGCTGACGTGGGTATGCATCGAGTTGTAGTGGCAGTGGACAAGGGCCTTACTCCACTCTCCTTGGCTAACGAGAACTGGCGCAAACCTCTAGTGCTTGACACTAACGATCGCAGAGAAGTATGGCAGAGTAAGGAACTTCACGGACGCTTTTTCCGGGCCCTACATGGGCCCGATGTAGACCAACTAGCGTCCGTAGCCTGGCTGCGTGTCGGTAACCTCTTTGGGGAAACCGAAGGTTTTGTCTGTGCAATTATGGACGAAGTTATCATGACGAAAAATTACCGGAGATTTATTGTGAAGGACGGCACGGTTGACATACGTCGGGCATGTCATCGTCCGGGAGAATCAATCCGCCACATAATCTCTGGTTGTTCTCGTCTAGCTAACGGTGAGTACTTGCATAGGCACAACCTTGTAGCCAGGATTATCCATCAGCAACTTGCTCTGAAATACTCTCTTGTGGAATCGGAAGTGCCGTACTACAGATATGCGCACGACCCAGTTCTCGATAATGGTCATATCTCATTGTACTGGGATCGGTCCATCATCACTGACAGGACTATTATAGCCAATAAGTGGTGGACCGAATCGAGAGGCGTGCAATGATTGTTGACATTACCGTCCCACATGACGAGAACCTCGTGAAAGCCGAGAAAGATAAACAAATCAAGTATATTGACTTGGCTCGCGAGGTTGTCGACATGTGGGATGTGGACTCAGCGATCATTGTACCGATAGTCGTGTCAGCCAATGGCTTAATAGCCACGAGCCTCGACCAACACCTCAGGAGGCTCTCGTTAGGCGGCTGGATCAAGGGCTTGATTCAGAAAGCAGTACTTCTGGACACGGCTCGCATTGTCAGGCGGTTCCTCTCTCTGGAGCCCTGACCGCCGGTAGCTTGGACCCTGTTCCCGATACCGGTGGGATACTATTTTTTATATTTTTAAATGTTTTTTTTTTTTTTTTTTTTTCATTGAAATATTTAAAAATATAATTTATATGTATTTACAAATGAATAAACGAAATAATAATAATATTCCACAACTATCACACAACGCCATCTAGTCCCAAGCTAAGCAGAGCTTGTGTTATGGGTACTAGACAACTGATAAACATACTTATATATTTCTAAATACATACATATTATAGATAAATTACACCCAGGTAATGATGTCTACAAGCAGACCGTAAAAGCTTAAAAAATCTACCCCAATGATCGGCTTGGTGATATCAGCTACAATAAAACGCCATGGGAAGTTACGGCGCAAACTTAAGTCTAAGTTTAGCTGTAAGTAGCCGTAAGTATCAATTATAGACCCGTTAGCGGCCGATAATTGATAGTTCGACTTGACACGCCGTTCACGTAGAACATGCCGCGGAAACACACACAAATCACTACCAGTGTCCACTAAAATCTGTGTCTTTGATGTTCGGTCCGTGACGAAGAGGCGACCCGTGGTCGTCAGACAGTCGTCTGTCGCCATTACCGACTGCCTTTTGAGTTTCCCGACGTCTCGTAATCGTATGTCTTAACGCATTTGCGAGCGTTGGCCCCAAATTTGAAGTGGTAAAAGCAGAACGGGTGCTTCTCGTGGCTGGACTTGGACCGCTGTCTTGATCGATGTCGCTGTTGCTGGTTTTTTCGCGATTGAGAACGAGGTCTCCTGCTCAGCTGCATCGTCAGGTTCTTCACGGCCTTCTTTAGTTCGGCGATCTCATTTGCCATCTCGTGCATGCTAGGACCTGACGTCGATGCTGCGGCGACTTGGCAAGGGGTCACGATGTCCTGGACCCTGTCTGCCAAGTCTGCAAGTCCCTCCAGGGAAGTGTGTGGCTGTGAAGCCAGCAGAGTCTGGACGTTCCTCGGCAGGTGGCTGCTCCATATCGTCCGGAGAAAGTCCTCGCTCGGTCCAGCCAAACTTTGGAGATGTCGCAGAAACTGTGAAGGCTTGCGATCTCCGAGCTCTTCGTGAATGAGAAGCTGCTTGACTCTCTTCTGATGTGACGCAATCAGTCTCTTAATGAGCTCGTGTTTGAGCTTGTCGTATTTGTTGTGCTCCGTTGGGTTGAGAATTATATCCCTTACTTGTTTGGAGTACTGATGCTCAAGGTTGCCGATGACGTGGTTGAATTTAGTCGCGTCGCTGGTGATGTTTGCGTTCGCGAACTGAGCCTCCACTTGTGCGAACCAAACCTCTGGATCGTCCGGCCAAAATGGTGGTATTCGCACCGCTATACGACAAATGTCGGATGACTCGTTAATGGACACGCACTTTGCGCGATGAAGTTGATGACGCGAACGGGTGGATCCAAATGATTTTGCGGAGTCACTGCTATCACTCATTGTGCTACTGTGGATATCTAATGTCCTATTCAGGTAACTCGTGGTTATCAAGCCTTTCAGACGTATTCTAGGCGGGGTCACCAATTTGGTGTTGTTTGAGGGTACACTAATAATTGCGTTTGTGGTTTAGCAGCGATAAATAAAAGATGCTGTGTAGCTACTCACGGTATAATGTTTTTACACAAAACACAGAAACATTCACAGACGAAAGGCACACTAGTCGATACACACACAGATTTAAGCACACAAATTAGGAAGTACTACACAATATTAGAACAACCGAGGGCGTTTAAGGTTACGTAGGCTTCGCGTCGCGATAGCTAGATCGGACTAAAGGTCAACCGAGGTGTGCCTACGTGCGCTGGGTCCGTGGCCCTACTCCTGCGCATCGACTACGTCACGCAGTGACGTAGACACGGCGCGCTTCCACTGTACAGTATCATTGTGTACGACGGTGATGAATGTTAATTATATGTATGTTATTAAATAATATGTGTAGTAATATTTTATTGACAATTTTACGATGTATAGTTGTATAACGTGTATGTCATGTTATTATGTATGTGTATAGTGTATATTATGTATGTGTATGTTATAAATGATAAGGGACGCCACAACCCGTACTGTTGCTTTAACTGAACTGTGCCCCAGTAAAAACCGGGCCTACATTTATACCCGATTTTTTTTTTTGATTGCACTCTTCCGCTTACCACAACTGACTGTCCCCATAATTCCTTTTAAAACCTCTTTAAACCAACTGCTCCACCCTGCCTTTCATCTGCAAACCAACCACAGTCTTCCGCTTTCCCGACTCCTACATTGCACGCGCAAACAATGTAGTATTTTTTCTAGTGACGCTCTTAAAACACTTTGTCTTTTCGACCTTTTCCCAATCAGCGGGAAGTCGGCTGTGTGTCGCCAAGCCCCTATTTTTTACTGCACATCACGTGTATTTTGCCCGAACGAGTCGCACATAGAATTTGTAGAACCCATGACATCTTAATTGTAATGAATAATTGCTTTCAAATAGCGCTGGCATTAGTATCAGACTTTTTCTCGTAAAACAATTCAATATTCCGCTCTCAAGAGGTCATCATCCTGGGACGTTATTTTAAAGGAATAGATAATATTTCATTGTTATTTAATAAGGTCGCGTCAAATCTCAAAATTCAGATGTGTGTTTCTCTAAAAAACTCGACCATGTGCGCAAGGCGTTGGTTTTGAAATAAATATAATTTTTATGAAATTAATTAAATGGGATTAAAGGTGGACGGTTACACATTTTTCGACTTACTCAAAGCTGTAACAATTACAGCTGATATTTTTTTCACCTAAAACCAATGCCCTAAATTATATTTTTTGTTTACAATGTAGCTTTTGAAGTAGTAGGTAAGTACTTTAGTGGTCGGACCTAAACAAACAGTTCGAAGTTTATCTTTAATTTAAGATCCTTTAAACTTTCCAGTACCCCAGACCTCAGTAGAATAACTTAGAAAAGTAACGGGTAAATCGTTTTTCGTGAACTTAGGGAGATTCGATATTTAAAACGAATTTTGCTAAATGTTTCTAACAAAATGTCACGGATCTATTTCTTGGATTATTTGGCAGAGGTGTATTATAGTCCACTCACATTCAGACTGTTATGATTAAGTCCCATTTAATAGGGGACGTCTCTTTAGCTATCATCAAGTGTTAGTTAGTTAAGTTAGTTATTTCAAGAAACCGTCCAAAAAAGGGGGGATCAATAGTAAATATTTGTAAAAAAGAATATAATACTCGTACTTTAAAACTTCAATAAGTTTCTTTATTGCAATCAACACACTGAAATATTCAACCAACTTTTTCTGACAACTTCGCATAATCATCATTTCCTAGCATCCATAGTCAAAATACGTCTGCTACTGGGCATAAGCATCCCCCATAACGACCAGCCCTGTGCATCTCACATCCGTCAGATTCCCGCTGGCCTCACCAGATCATCGGTCTACCTTAAGGGAAGTCTTCCAACGCACTCCAGAACTTCTACTATAAAGCCAAGCACAATTTTAATTACATTATTTCAAGAAACACCCAAAAAAATAAAACAATTAAAAAAGTGACATCATTCAGCTACAGGCGATTTTATAATTGCATAACAAATCTGCGACATTTTGTTCAAACGACTTCAAACTTCCTTCGATAAATATAGAAGATGTCAGAAACAGCTGCGGTACTGATAATAATGATCAGGAGTTTCAGTGTCCTTATCAGTTTGAGGTAAGGGGTGGTACAATTTTTGATGTCGATTAATTGGGGGACGGTGTGATAAGGACTTATATTTAAAATGTTGAGGTGATTTACTCATCGAGTCGTCGTTTACAAGTAGGTAAGCAATAAAGTTAACTTTTATTAAATGCTTAAGTCAGGTAGACAAAAGAGGGCAGGCAGAATAACATTATGTTTAGTTTATGGTCAAAAAAATTGCTGCCGAAATCGTGACGTATATCGATATCAGATGGCTTCAAACATTTATTCAACGTGGCGAAACTGCCAATCTCTTGGCCACTTCTCACACTGACAGCGGTGAAAACGATCTTTTCGATGCCCAATGTTTTGTTCTCCTCCCCTTTTTATCCCACTTATACATTTTTAGGCTCCGTACCCGAAGGGTCCAAACGGAGCCCAATTGCTGTCACTTACGTGTCCGTCTGTCCGTCGTCTGTCACAAAATTTTGTCCCCGAAGAATTTTTTAACTTCCCATTGACATATGAACTTGAAAAGTGATCATTTTTATTATTACACATATTTCACAAAAAAATACCAATAAAATCTATTTTTTTTTAAATCAATCATTTGGTACGAAACCCTCATCATCATCTGCCTATC
Source organism: Polia nebulosa (assembly GCA_951329385.1). Classification (NCBI taxonomy): domain Eukaryota; kingdom Metazoa; phylum Arthropoda; class Insecta; order Lepidoptera; family Noctuidae; genus Polia; species Polia nebulosa. The sequence goes on along the minus strand of OX589610.1, from coordinate 17,242,181 downwards.
CTTATCCCATGTTACTTGGAGTCGGCGCAACACGCTTTTTTCTTCCATTCTGTCCTGTCAGCCGTCACGCTATCACTAACTACCTTTTCTTTCATATCACTCCTCACACAATCCATCCATCTTTTCTTTGGCCTCCCTCTCCCTCTCCATCCATCCACATTTACATTCATAACTCTTTTAGTTACATGTGTTTCATTCCTCCTCTTCACACGAAATCCTAAATGTGTGATTTTTTATTAGATTCTGTATACTTTTCACTTTAATAGTCTGTATATATCTGCGAATAATTGCAATGTAATAAATCCTGTATAAAATATCCTTTAATCAAGATCCAACAAAGCACTGATCATTCTCGTTTCGTCATAGTGTTATAGAATTTGGGGGTGTGGAACTCAGTGGTGTGCACTTCTAGTATTGTTTTAGGTTTGTGGTGAGTAAGAAAGGAAACACTGGACTGCAAGACTTGATATTCTTATATTATAAAACTAAATACTTTTCCATTAATACTTTTGACAATACAATTATTTTCTTTCTAATTAAAAACCTATTCAAAATTTGTATCACCCTTTAAAAGTATATTTGACCGACCAACTGTCTGCTGACAAGGTTCGTATTTCCCCCGACCCCCTTAATGTGACAGTATTATTTAGGACACTCGGTTATAAACATTAATTACCGACTACCATAACCAACTATTGTTAGAACACCAAAGAATTGAATGATCCCCAACAAATAGCAGATACCACTATCGACAAAAATAGGTCGTATTTGAGGACTTTTAAGCCATGACCGTTGCGCAACCCCTGTCAAGGGGCCCGGTTATTAATGTGGGCCCAGTTTGTACTGTGCTCGACGATTATATCGAATTGACATTATTTAGGTGAAGTAAATTGTGGTTTATGACCCCTGGGTGATTCGACTTTAAGGGATTCTTGGGATTGATTATGTCTGTTTGAGTAAGGAGGTGAGTTTTCTAAAGTGGTTTCTATATAATAATAAATGGAATTCAAGAAAAACGAGGTGAAAGAAAGATGCTTAACGTAAAGTTACGTTTGAACGGTCTTTTTATTCTTCTTTTCGTTTCGACGGTACATTATACTAATCATACGGTTTGTTTATTGTTCCGTCGGAGGCATTACTCAGGTCCTCTAGGGTGCAGGTAAACGTACACCTGGGGCATTCCAGCAAATGGGTCATAGTCTGAAAAGGTGCACCGCACTTGCACTGGGTGTTTTAGGAATCAATAGTCCCCCATTTCGCCAAATTATATTTGCACAAACGGAATTAGAAATTAATAATAAGATAGATGAATGAGCTCGTAGGTTCGATTCGGGTCGGGAAAAATGTTATTGGGTTTTTCCATTTGGAACTTCTCAATAGCAGTCTTCAATCTGGATCAGTGTCAGTTTGATGACTACAGGCTCGCCACCTATTTTATGGCACTTAAACATCTCTCAAAGTGTGGGTGTGTGCTATGGGTACAACTCTACATAACCATCCCTCTCGGCCGGAATGTCTCGGTAAAACTCTAGACACTAAACTAAACACACACATACTCTCTATGTCTCATTAACTCCCATACATTTACACATTTAAACTTCACACACACACTTAATGATACTTATAGCAGAGAATTTAAATAGAGTTTACAAGGCAATCCATGTGATTCTGTTGTTCAATTATTTCTGTGATTTAACAGTTAGTTGAAACTTACTATGGCTACATATTGTGACTAGCTAGGAAAGAACGCTGACACCTGAAATACAGGAAATGACATAGTTTGGGTGATAGAAGTTTCACATCTTTAGGGTTCCGTAGCCCTAAGAAGGACAAGGAACCCTTATAGTTTCGATCTGTTCGAGGCATAGCGTAAAGACTGTTACAACTAGAAAGCTGCAATTTTGCACGGGTATAATCACGCCAAGAAAACGAAATAAAATCTTGAAAAAGTTTTTTTATGGTTTTCCCGCACAAGTAAAGTGGGGATGGTTTACTTTTTTCTCGCCTGTGCTATAGTGTGGGGTGTCGTTGACTAGGTCTTTCAAAATCATGGGATTTTAAAGACTATTTTTCGATTCAGTGATTCATTTGCGAAATATTAAACTTGGAAAAGCTAAACTGTTGGCTTGAAAAATCTAAAAAAAAAATCGTGATGTTAGTGCCTACCTATGAAATTGGCGTTTTTTTTCTCACAAATAGAGAACCTCGTCACTTCTATGAATTAAAATATTCATCAATGGCTTGATATTATATCAAATAATGACCGTCATAGATAACTACCAATAGTAAATGAACCTTATTACTTATAGTTTTATTAACAAAAAAAAATAACTTTAAAATGACTCCTCTTTTTGTTAGCAGAAATAACCACTATATTTGTTTTAACTTAGCCAAAACTTATTTTTGTTGATGTTTTTTAAACATTATTGCATAAAAGTTTTAAAACATTAGTGTTCATAGTTGTTAAATAAATTAAGAAAATGTTAGTATAAAAAATGCAACTTCTTTAAAATGCTCCATACAAAACGCTGATTTCATAGGTGGGGACCTAATATAACTTCGAAGGAAAACTATTCACGGTTAAGTTAGCTTTGTCAGTTTAAGAGTAATAGTCGCCTAACTTATAAAATGTACCTACCTACTTGGAAAATTTCGTAGAAAACACAAGATCCTTGGAAAAACAATACTTTGGTGATGTTACTTCTATATTTAAAACGGATAGTAAACACGTATTTTGGAAAAATAAAACCTTTTTACCTACACTTAGTCTAATTTCAAATTAAGTATATATTATCCTATATTCTGAATGTTAGATTAAATATTTCACTACTAGTGAAGATAGCTCAACACAAAAATAATAGTATTAAACATACGTGCGTATATTCCGTCTTTCTTCAGCTCGATTCGTTTGTCGCTTTGTCTGACATTAACGTACATTGAACTCAAGTCATGCATGTATCCTGCATCCTCCCACACTGTTCACTCGAGGAACTGTGTCAAACGCTTGCATGAAATCTACATACAAAATATAACATGTATACTCAACTACACGTTTCTCGGAAGACACGGAGGAGCTTTTCCACTAAAAATATGCGCGGTAGCTAGGTGGTGCGAAGATGTGTAGTGGTGCTGTGAAAAAGTGTAGCTGAGCGGTGCGAGGATTTGTAGCGACGCTGTGAAAATGTGTGTAGCTGAGTGGTGCGAGTATGCGTAGCGGACTCTTTTCAGCTGTGCTCAGTTCCAGTTAACTACACCGTTCTGCACATATTCTAAGCCGTTGTTCCCGGCTGTCATGTGTAGATCTTTGACAGTTGTTACGTGTAGTCAGAAGCCGGAATCTGACACGTCTTAAAAAGTGGTATCCTGTTACAGGTTACTGTTAGTAACCGGGTTGTGGAACGGTAAGGGTGGTTTTCGTAGATCAAGAATATCGTAAAAATATTTGTCAATTACGTTACATACAGGTTTATTAGAAGTAATGATAGTATGGTGTAGCTTTGTTTTAGTTTAAAGAATTTGAACAGAATTTTCACATCGAACTACTATGAAAGTAGTAGTTATTTATTTTTATTTCATGTAATCACTCGCTTGCCCCCATTGTAAGTTATAGCCTTTATGTTCTTCTGATGTACAAGCTATATAAATGTAAAGTTTCATTTAAATCCGTTCAGTGGTTTTTGCTTGAAAGAGTAAACATCCATACATGCGTCCTCACAAAACTTTCACATTAAAGAAAAAAGGGTAAGATACAGTTTTTTCACGAGAAAATTGTTTTGGAATTTTGCATCAGCTCGTGACTGTATACTGCCTTTATAACACAGCAATAAAGACGATTTTCGTAGAGGTGACGTGTGGCTGTCCGTTCGTTAGTTTCGCTTCATAATTTATCGAAGCTAACCACAGAGGCTGGTGTTAAGAACTACCCGGGGCTGGAAAAGGGTTTATACATGTACTGTAGGCCGATGAGTTTTACATTATTCATGACCTTAAAGTTCTTGTTTAAATAGAAGACAAAACAGGGAGACCTTTTGGCTATGTACAGCATGGGCTCGATACAATACGAGTAGTTTGAATATATTTCAAAACATGTGGGTACACTTGATTCAGACAATGGAGATACGAGGGCAAATATTTAAATTTTATTCACCCGATTGTGCGAATGCAAAAACATCACCCAGAGGACACGGTGGAGCACATACGGTGGAGTAATTTTAAGTATAGTTTATTATACTTATTGCGATTATCTGTATGAAACGGACACTCTGCGTTCTCTATTGAACAATTATAAAAGAGCTTAAACGATTTACGACATCACAAATCAAAAATGTTACATCTTTGACATGACAATTAGTGATGCCCAATTTTTCATTTCACTGCTGTAGCTTCATAAGGTATCATGAGGCCTGACTTGATAGAGGAAAGAATTTGAAAAGTCACTAAGGTATTTTAACGCACATTTTCTTATTTTATACTTTGCCTATTATCAGACATCCTCGAAGTGATGGTGCTTAAACCCGTATTAATAAACAATTTTCAAACATGGTGATTGAGAGCATTTTCGCAGAAAGCTGACATTTTGACAGTCGCTGTTTGACAATAGCAAATTATTCATGCATTCTGAATATGTTGACTATACTCCCGGACGGGCAAGGCGGATGTGCTTTACCCTATATTTTGTCACGCATAAACGGCACGGTTGGTGCAGTGGTTGAACGATTGGCTGTTGCGCTGCGTGTTTTAATTCCCGCACTGAATAAATATTTGTACGTCCTACAGATTTTCAGTTGTTCCGGGTTGTTAGCATTCACAATAATTGACTGTTTAATTTATTATGTTGCAACACTTATTATCAGGTGGCAACCTATAGATTATTTTTGAAAATAAAAGAGCGCGAGCCGGCTAGTTTTTGGGCTTTTCATGCAGAGCTACAGACGACAAAGGAGGACTCGAGTCACATTTCAAAGTTATGATATATCCATAAATTGATTTAAAGAAGTATCTACAGGTGTTTTCTTTCAAGTCAGAAGTGTGCTCAAGTGTATCCACGTGCCTGATGTTGCGGTTTCCTGGACATAGGACATTTTGAGGTCAGAGATCCATGCATTACTTCTATCAGTGATTTTGTGACAAACAGTTTAATGTTTAAACAGTGCCTGTTTGCAATTGCAAACAAGATCTAAACGTTTAAAACAGTAACGGTTCTGTGAATTTATTTGGAAATAGATAGTAGTAGATACCTACCTAAAGGTATCAATTTGTGGACAGCTTGTTTATTTCTATTAAGAAGTATTTAACCAAAAATTTCTAACTGTGTTTAGAAATACCTACAAGCGAACAAAAAAAAAATGTATTTAACATTACTGTTCAATTTTATAGCATAGTTGCTGATTGAGACGGTTATATTATTTGAATATCGTGTGCGTGTCTATGCAGTGCTTTCTATTCTCTATATCACTGTGCATATTTAATAAGTACTATATTATAGTGTAGATTTGTTGTTGCTATATCTTAATCATTTTTACCTTATTTTGAACCACTTGAAATCGTTTAGCGTGCTGAAAATGGGCCATTCTAAGCGAAGGCGGCGTGACTCAAGTAGCGATAGTTTGTTTAGATGAGTTCTAATGACAGTGATGATCACCACCGTAGGTCAGGACAACATAGTAAAAAGTAACCAGGAAATAAGGTTGCAAACCATATAGATCAGTTTATGCCGTTGACAAGCAAGTTACACCCTTGGCTGGTTTTTAACCATAATGTGATGTCGAGTGATTCAGAATAGGAAGGTCAACAGAAGTTTTATCATAGTAGAATGGAGATATGGAGAATAAATAAGAGAGAATATAGAGAATAGAGAGAGAGAATAAATAAGAGAATAGAAAAGAGAGAATGGAGATTTGCAGTGAATGTAAGAATTATGATTTGTTTATTATTTGGATGGTCCTAATACCTGATTATTATTTTATTAAAATGAAATGAAATAGAACTTATAAGTACTTAAAAGTTACTTTGTTTATTAAGAGAATTCTACATTGTTGATGATTATTTAATGCGATAATGTGTAGTAGAGTATCTTATGTAGTTATACATAATATTATTGGATGTTTATTTGAGAATGAAACCAAGTGACCTAACTTGTGGTAAATACATAAAGATATAGTGAATTGTAGCAAGTTAATAGGGAAAGTAATGATGATGATAAGCCTAAAGATTAGTGAAAGTGAAAAAGAGTTAAGAAGATTGATTATTATATATCACCAAATGTTTATTTGAGAATAAAGTGAAGTGCCTTAACTTGTGGCCAATACATAATTAGAGAAAATAGAAACCCTAATAGCATTTATTGTTGGGCCAACAATAAAATGATAGCATTTATTGTTGGCCCAACCAAATGCCGACACTAAATGCTATTAGGGAAGTAAATAGGGATGATAATGATAATACTGATAATGTGATAATAAGCTTAAAAATTAGTGAAAATAAAAAAAAGAGTTAAGAAGAGTGATTATTATCTATCACCAAATGTTTATTTGAGAATAAAGTGAAGTGCCCTAACTTGTGGCAAATACATTAATTGGATGATAATGAATATGATAAATGATCTCAGAAATGATAAGTGAGTCGATGCAAGTGAGGTTGCTTGTATTCGATGTTTAGTGATAGAGTGAGTCGATGCAAGTGAGGTTGCCTGTATTCGATGTTTAGTGATAGGGTGAGTCGATGCAAGTTAGATTGCTTGTATTCGATGTTTAGTGATAAGAGTGAGGTGCTAAAAGTGAGTACTTGTAGTCAATATTATTTGTAAAAGTGAGTCGCTACAAATGAGAGTACTTGTAGTCGATATCATTAATAAGAGTGAGCTGCTACAAGTGAGAGTGCTTGTAGTCGATCTTTGTTATAAGAGTGAGTCGCTACAAGTGAGAGTGCTTGTAGTCGATGTTAGTTATAAGAGTGAGTCGCTACAAGTGAGAGTGCTTGTAGTCGATGTTAGTTATAAGAGTGAGTCACTACAAGTGAGAGTGCTTGTAGTCGATGTTAGTTATAAGAGTGAGTCGCTACAAGTGAGAGTGCTTGTAGTCGATGTATGAAATTAAGTGAGAATATTTTAATGAGTATGTAATATATTAATGGAATTTTAATGTTTGTTTTCAAAGCTTTTTTTTTTAACGTTTTACTCTTTGTTAAACGCGAGGTCGCGTTTGTCGTCAGGATTAGCCGAATGTTAGCATTCACAATAATTGACTGTTTAATTTATTATGTTGCAACACTTATTATCAGGTGGCAACCTATAGATTATTTTTGAAAATAAAAGAGCGCGAGCCGGCTAGTTTTTGGGCTTTTCATGCAGAGCTACAGACGACAAAGGAGGACTCGAGTCACATTTCAAAGTTATGATATATCCATAAATTGATTTAAAGAAGTATCTACAGGTGTTTTCTTTCAGGTTCTGGGTGTATTGTTTATGTGAGTTTATATGTTTGTGAACGCACCCACGATACAAGAGTAAACCATTATGGAAAAGCTCACTTCCACCTTCTCCGACCCGGGGCTTGAACACAGGACCAACCTAGAATCAAATCGATCCTAGTTCAATTTTTTTGATTCCGACCAGATACCAATTTTACCCGGGAAACATTCAAAGGTTGCTATAACTCACCCATCGCTTGCCTTGCTCATCAAAAATAAAACAGGTACATGCATTTAAAAGCACTTAAGGGAGCTTTAAAAAAAGCTCCCAAGAAGGTTAATATTTACTTCAGAAGAAGTTCTAAATGTATACCACGAAGTAAACCAAACACACAGTTGATAGGTATTGTGACGATTGCAGACACAGCCTAATATTAGCGGGTGTGCACCAGCTTTAACTGGTTGATTAGAATATTCGAGAAAGATTGGAGAGCCGTTTGAATATAGAATGTTAGGCTTGACGTTTGTGTCAGATAGTTAGAAGTTTAGCCCTGGTAAGTGGGACAGATGTATTTTCTTTCACTCAATATATATAATTGAAATCGCCCCTGAGTGGTTCTATTTTTATAAGTGTCAATCATACAAGAGTGGAAAATGCGGTACTTTTCAGGCCACACATATCAAGTGTGCCTTGAAGAATTCATCGACGAGTCCGTGTCGATGGCCATTGCCAATGGGTGGCTGTAACGTAGTGGCGTTACAATCTTAATAAAAACATAAACATACGGAATAAATCCAGAGACCAAAAGCCACTATAACGGTTTTGGTAAGCATAGACAATTTTAGTTAACTGACAACACTATTGTCTTTGGATTCTATGACATCTGTCAATGACGGTGTAGATATAAAAACCCGATACACGACAACGTGGGTTACCAGCTCCGGATTCCCAGATCCAGATTTCCTGACACGGCTTCCCAAATTCTGAAAATGGAGGGAGAGGACTTAGAGCCCTACGCTCTGAGCAAACTACATCGTCCTCCATCGCGGCCATCCTGCCGCAGTGCCTCGTGGCGTGGCCACTAGGCCACTCATCACGACGGCCCGCTCCACGCTGGGTGCTTATTTACCCGCGTGGCCTCAGCAAGCCGTCTCCGAGCCGGCTAGACCACCTGCCGGCCGATCATCCTGGCTCCTGTCGACCCTGCGAGCCGGCGCCGCCACCTGCCGGCCAACACCTCCGGGGCAAACGCAACATGGCTTCCCCGAGACACCAAGGCTGAGTCAGGGCAGTAGCGTGCTATCTCCCGGGGAATATTAAAGGATTGTGACTGCAAACCTACCCACACCCTTTCTCTATTTCAAATATATATTTTTAACGTTGACCGAGGTACGTGTTGTCTTTTTTTCATCCCACGCATAATCACTTTCACGTCACCATTTTCACGTCACGTATAATCACTCTTGTTCCACGTAAGGAGCCTACTCCTTACGTGGAACAAGAGTGATTATGCTCTCATTTTAGGAGTGTGGCTCCAAGGCGCAGCCCAACATTTTTTTAGATATACGTTCCAGAATGAAATGGAATTTGAAACGCTCTGTGCAGAACTTAGAGAAGAATTCCCATGCAAGTGTGTTTTTTGCAAGCAGAGAATTAATCAATGTTTTTATAATTATGAGAGGCCGGACATGGCGTCCGAGGCGGGTGAACCGTCAGTGGATAATGGAAGCAAAGATATTGATACACAGTTACTTTCTAGCTCAATAATCGAAACAAAGGAGGATGAATATGATGATGGTGACCAGAGCTGTGTTGAGGCCAGCCCAGTCAATGATGTGCAAGAACGTGAAGAGTGCGGCCTAGGCGATGATGACCGAAGCTGTGACGATAGCAACCAGGTTGACGATGAAACGAACAAGGATTACGTGGATGAAAATACAGAATCGGGTCAGTTCTTTCCAGTTAGTCCTGTAAATAATGTTTCGCAAAACCAAGAAACAACTTTATTATAAGAAACACATGGCGAACACGAGTCGAATGAATATTTTATTCATTTAGATGTTGTTTCGGCTGATGTTGTCGTAATGGAAGTACCGTCGGAGACTCAGGGTTTTTGTGACCATAATTTCGTTCAAGTTGAGTGTGTTTCTACTGATATTTGCGAGCAGGAGAGCTTCGAGATGAAGGTGGAGTCGGAACAGCGTGCGTACTAGTACAAGTGATGCAAAATCCTTCTATTATTGTTCCAATAGGTGATAGTCCAGCGGATATCTATCGGGGTGAAAACTGCATCATAAATGCCACTTCATAATGTCACAATATTCCACAGCAAGCTGAACGGCGTTTTTCCCGGAATATTCTGGAGGAGGAGATCTGTACCCTCCTGTATTTTGCTAAGAGGGATGGTTTCCATTTCTTTGATAAAAATAAAGTTATTTTTGTGTTTATTTGATTTATTCTAGCTGACGTGTATTGTCATAGCAATTTGACAAACAATTTTTCGACCATAAATATAAGGTATGGATTTAGTATAATTTTAGAACAGCACAACAAAACCGAACACAAAATAACAAAAGTGTATAACCAACCAAGCCGTAAAGTAAAACAGAGGGACAAATATTCAGTCCCTAAAGTGAATAATTACTTTGGTCAAAGGATGCGGCAGTGGCTTATTCCAAAATTATTAAATGAGCTACCAAGCCAAATGGAAACTGAAGCCATTTCCAAAAACGCCTTAAAAAATGTCCTCCTAAAACATTATCTAGGTTTGCGTTAGTTAAGGCGCAGTTACACGAATTTAGTGATTTTGGATTGAACGTTATGTCTAAGCGACATGTCTTATTTTTTTGAAAGGGATATATATGTTGCTCTAGGAAGTTTTCTTCGTGATTTGATGTGTGAACGTTTGAAATTATTTATTTATAACATAGTGTAATAGATTTGTTAAGTTGTGTCTGACGCGGATGAAGGGTTGAGAGTCGCGCAGAATCTGTTGAGCGTGTTTTTATGGAACCTTCACCATTTTAAGGGTAATTTGGTTGTTTACCTTTTGGTGTACCTACGTGTTTTGGTATGATACCTTTTGTTTTGTGTATAATGGATAAGTTAATGCTTCTGATTTGGGAAAGCGCTCCTTGATGGGCGAGTCCTATTACTGGGTCGACGTGAGACGCGTTGCATGGGCGCGGCATGGAGCGCGCAAGCTAGCTACTCAAGGTCGTTGGCATATAGCTGCGCCTTAAATAAATAGTTATGTTATGCAGGCGCGGGCCCGCCAGTCTAGCATGCGCACGCGGCGCATTGTAGTGTTGTGAGTCGGCGACTCGGTGTCGGGCGGCCGGCGCGGTGTCTCGCTTGCGCTGGGTTGTCTCCCTCCAGCGAGATGCGGCGGCGGTCGTCGGGACGATTAGATTGTGTGCGTGCGCTGCTCATGCTGGCCTGGCGGGCCAGAGGCCGCGCACTTATATTTTTATGTTTTTATAGCAATCATGACGTACAATCATCGACACGATTCTTGACCTTCACCTGCGCAAAAGTGAGTTATTGGGTCCCTTTGGTGGTGTGAAGTGAGGCGCAGGGCGGCGAAAGTGTCGTGATTGGCCCGTAGCGCATCGCGTCATAGGCGTCACTCGGGATTTGTTCTATACTCTTGTTGCACGTACCTCACGACGACGAGTACAATGCCGGCCAATTTAATTGACACCAATTTTTAAACTGCATCATTTTAATTTATCTGGTAAGATAGAACTCAAATATTTTATGTGAATTTTTTATTAATTAGACCTTTGTAATTATAGTATAAGGTGATATTTATCGAAAGCAAAGCGTGGAAAAAAATAATTAATGTCAGTTTGTAATTATAGCCAAACTATTTTTGATTCAATTATTTTATTTGTACTTGTACTTGTATCGAAATGTACTATAGATAAAGTTTTTATCTACACTAGTATTTATACAGAGGAAATATTTGATTGCTTGTTTGTTTGTATTCAATAGGCACCAAATATACTGGACCGATTTCAAAAATTCTTTCACCAGTTGAAAGCTGCCTTGGTCCTATGTGACATAGTATTCTTTTTAGGTCTAGGATGCCAAGGTAAAACACTGTTTTAAATAGACAAGCCAGAAAACTGATTTACCATGTAAACTGTTTTATGAAAAAGGAGATTGAAGAAGGAGTCAGAAATTTAAAACAAGTTCAAAAAAGAACAGCGGAGGCTACGAACACATCTGTTTCTTTCAACCATAGAACCAGTAAGAAATTACGTAGGTACTCGTAACTTAGAAAAAATATATAATAAACGGGTGTGCGTTTTATCGTTTTATTTGTCATAAGTGTACGATGCGCAAAGCGATCCCCACTCTTCCGCCGAGCGCTCAAGAACCGTGCCGGTATCTGTACCTAGTATTATGACGTATGTACGAGTATGTATCCACGGGAATACTGCCGACAAACTGTACTGCAGTTTGGCAGAATACTTATGTTTGAAACAATTTGTATTTAAGTTTATGAATAAAGGAAAAAAAAAAAAGAAAAGTAAATCCGATGAGCCAAATTATTCGATAAAAATAAAAATATGCGAAAGAAGTCAGGAAATGCTTGTAAATAATTTAATAAAGCAGTCTTCTGTAAATAAATATAAATTTTGGAAATATAAGAAGAAATTTATAGATTGTTTTTTGAAAATTATTTTATTCTTTAGAAAAAGAATTTTAGAGAATAGACAGTGGTGTCAGATGTCATTTGACATGACAAATAATTGTCAGACATCTGGTACGTCAACGTTAGTACGTTTGACAATGTAAAAAATGTTTAAATTTTAACCGAATTCAAAAGTAGGAGGTTCTCAATTAGATTGTATTTTGTGTGATATTAATCATTGCTTTTTGTGTCAGGCCGCAAAAGTCCATGAGAACGCTAAAGATTACATTGCTACGAACCGAGCGAGCACGATACTTCTGTGTGTATGTGTGCGCGTGTATGATTATCCACATTCCACAGATAACACACACTAAGGAACTGTCGTCGCACTGAGCTTAAAAACATCATTATTATTTTTCTGTGCCATTGAATACGCATCACACAGTCACAGAGGCGACTTGTTCTTACCATTGCATTGATAAAATTCGCGCAAATATGTCATGTGCTGGTAGCCGAATGAACTAAGAGTTGGATTCGCAAATAACGTAGCCCGAGTTCAAGAATAGAAGAATAGAATAGAATAGAATGCATTTATTTGTCAGAATATTGTATGTACAAGGCTGTTATGTGTATTAGATTTCCGATCATAATATTCTGCCGTTTCCGGCGTACAAATATGGTTTGTAAATTATTACATTAACATTAAATTATTAGATAATTATTAGAATTACAAATAATTTGAACAAGATTTGTAAGAGAGATTAATTATATAAGTCAAAATTCAATTAAGTCAAGTAGTTAAATATTATTTATAGGCAATAATGTCAAATATTTAGGCAAATTTTTCATTCATAAAATCTTCAGTCGAGTAATAACATTTGCTTAGAAGAAAGTTAAATAATTTACATTTAAATGTTCTGAGGCTAAGAGTTTTGAAGCCATCAGGTAATTTGTTATAAACAGTAATGGACATGCAGTATACATTATTAGAAAACCACTTAATTCTACGCCTAGGAACATTAAGCATATGCACTTTGCGGCTGGGTCTGGATACGACATCATTAAACAAATCAAATTCATGTTTGTTTTGGTGTACATAGATACAAATTTCAAAAATATATAGCGCTGGAAGTGGCAGTATTTTAAGTTTTTTAAATAGTGGAACACAACTGTCCAGTTGGTGCGCTCCACAAATTGAGCGTACGCATTTTTTCTGAGCTCGAAACACCTTTTCAAGTTCCACCGAATTACCCCATATTATAATGCCATAGCGCAAAATTGATGAGACATAGCCATGGTAAGCACATAGTGCCGCATTAACACTAGCCACCCGTGTTAGTCTATACAAAGCGAATACAAATCTATCTATCTTCTTACATAGATCATTAATATGAGATTTCCAGTTACAGTTTTTGTCAATTATTATCCCCAAGAATTTTGCGTAATCGACCTCTTCTATTGTCTCATTTCCATAATGTATTTTAAGCCGTTTACGCGTACTGTTCTGTGCCTGGAATTGTATCATTTTTGTTTTGTTAATATTAATATGAAGATTATTGTGTTCGAGCCATGTAATAATTTTATTCAATGTCATGTTTATTTCATTCTGGTACTCAACAATGTCGTCATTTTCGTTTATAATACTGAGGGTCGTATCGTCAGCATACATTATGCAATTGTGGGAAGTAACATTGGGCAAGTCATTAACATAAACTAAGAACATAAGCGACCCCAGTATGGTCCCTTGGGGAACACCACAGTTATTTTCACGATACTGAGACCTGTATGCGAGCTTTTGATTTCCCGTTTGTCCCGATATCTCAACACATTGGTGTCGATGTGTGAGGTAGCTTTCGAGCCATTTCAACGCATTTCCCCTTATGCCATATCGGTCTAATTTATAAATTAACAGCTTATGGTTCACGAAATCAAAGGCTTTTGACATATCTAGAAAAATGGAGACAATTGGTAGTTTAGCATTAACGCTTTTCGTTATTAATTTTAATAGAGCATAACAAGCTGTTGTGGTCGATTTATTTTTTCTGAAACCAAATTGATCTTCACTTAGAATTTTGTATTTGGATAAAAAACCGGAGAGTTTTTCATGCATGACCTTTTCAAAGATCTTTGATAATACCGGTATGAGTGTTATTGGGCGGTAATTATTCATATCACTTCTGTCACCTTTCTTGTGGATTGGTTTAACAATTGAGAATTTTAACCGTGAAGGGAATAAACCTTGCATAAATGACAAATTAATAATATGGCTAATATGAATTGATAAAAATGTAGAGCATAATTTAAGAATTTTTGTGTTAATGTCATCGTAGCCTGTAGAGTTGGTTGATTTCAAAGAATTTATTATTTTATATACATTTGTATTATTAGTGGGGGTCAAATACATAGTATTTGGTTGATAAGTCATCGGTGGTGTGTAGTCAATAGATGGTTCAATGGTGTCATTCGTCATGTCAATAAAGAAATTGTTAAAAATGTCAGCTATCTCTTTAGGTTGAGTGTAAGTTTGATTGTCTAATTGAATTTTATTTATGTCATGAGTATTTTGGTTTTCACTGGTATTACTTTTTATAACTTTCCAGGCAGCCTTACATTTGTTGCTGGATTGGGACAAATAACGCGTGTTCTCGCCTTTTTGTGCCTGTAACATGCATCTTTTTAGAATAGCAGTATATTTACAGTAGTTGTTTTTATGACGTTTTTTATTTGCCGTTGAGAGACGATATTTTAGGTAAATACGCCGTTTGTTTATACAACATTTTTTTATGCCTTTTGTTATCCAATTGTGTTTTAAGGGCTTAATAGTTATTTTAAATTTGATTTTGGGGAAACATAAATTATAGAATAATAATAGAATGTCATGGAAATAATTAAATGCAATGTCAGTATCTTCAGTCTGGTAAATATCTGAGAAAGACAATGAAGATAGACAGTTTACAAACTTATCTATATTATCTTGACTATAATCGCGTCTTTGTTCAAAATAAAATGGTCTTTTAATATTTCTAGTGTCTACCGTCACCTCAAAACATATGGATTGTCCTGTTTCGTGGTCAGATAGAGCTAGGTAGTGTATTTGGGGCTTAACATTTGGTATATTACTCGTAATTAAGTCGATACAGGAGAGTTTTCTTGTTGGATTGGTAATATGATTATTTATGTTGTAGTTTTTTAGAATAGATTCTAGCTCTTTGAAATGTTTATTTGCTTTTATAGCGTCTATGTTCCAGT
This sequence comes from Polia nebulosa, assembly GCA_951329385.1. Lineage (NCBI taxonomy): Eukaryota > Metazoa > Arthropoda > Insecta > Lepidoptera > Noctuidae > Polia > Polia nebulosa. The sequence goes on along the minus strand of OX589610.1, from coordinate 17,226,882 downwards.
CACCACATAATATAATGCTTTTATTATCTCTCTTCTTAAGTTTTCCCAAGAGGAAATCTAAATTTTTTAAAAATAATTTAATGTTTGATTTTGGTCTGCGGTAAATGCAGATAACATAAAGTTTTAAGGTTGTAATTTCAATGGCACAGTATTCAAAATAGTATAACTTAGGCTCAATTAAATCAGATAAAGGTTTGAAATCAAGGTCTTTTCTGGTCAAAATGCAAGTCCCACCTCTACGTTGATGCGGCCTTGAAAAGGCTGACGCTACTTTATAGTTTTTCATAGTAAGATTGGATTCTGCCCCTTTTCGTATTAATGTTTCACTGAGACAAATAATATCAATACTCATATGACTTTTTTCTAGTTCCGTTATTGCTAATTCTAGAAGATCTTTTTTTCTCAATATACCAGCTATATTTTGATGTAGAAGAGAACATTTGCGTCTAACCCCGAAAAAACATCGGTTGACTAGTGTTTTCACGGTTGCTTATACTCGTATGTTTAGAAATATGACTAGTGGTAATATGCTGTTTCTTAAAATAATATGGGATAGTTCCTTTTTTGTACGTAATTGTTTCTGGAAAATTGTTATTATATTTATGATGCATATCTTTGTTGGCACATCTTGATTTCAATTGTGAGGTTACTAATTTCTGGTAGTTTATGTTGTCGATTTCTATATTTATTTTAAAACACATAAAGCGCTTCGATACAAAATTATAGTTATTACCGCTTACAATAACATCAGATGTATCAATGAATTGGCAGTTTGGGTAGTTTTTCACAATCAGTTTTATGTGTTTATTAAAAAGGTTAGTATTTAAGTAGCGATTATTTAGAACGTTTAGGATGAACACTTTGTTATTTTTTACTTTATGAAGTGAAGAACATAACTCTGTTATAAATAAGTAGGGATTTTTATCGTTACTTCCAATACCTATAACGATAATGTCGTCATTTTGTAGTCCTTCTGATAGTTTGTCAAAGTTGCACAGGACTTGTGTACTCGTTGCATATGGCTTTGAGATGCCCGATACCGAGTATATGTTGTTCCATTTATTATTATTTCTTTGTGTTGCTATTTCTTGAGCATATTCCCGTACTTGTTGGTCACCTAAAACCAATATCCTTGGAGAAGATATGTTGTGGCTCAGTTCTTCTACTTTTCCTGAATTTGAGGAAGAAATTCTTATGTCTTCATGTCGAGTATCTTGAGCTAGTTTGGGTTGATACTTTATAGGTGCGTTTGGACTCTTATTTTGATCCATAGACGTCGCTAAATGTTGTGTCGTGTTATTCTTGATGTCGCTCTTTAGTAGTGGGGGTTGAGGAGTTTTGAGCTCATGGTTTACTGGATCAAAATCTTGAGTCTTTAGGGGTGTAGAATGGGTAGATGTACTAGGCTTTCTAACGTGATTTAAAGGTGAAAAATGAGTAGACGTACTGGGCGTTCTAATGAGATTACGTTTACGTGAAGTTGTTGGTGTCATTTTTTTCATGTCAGATGAAATAATTTTTTTGTATGTTTCAATTATTTTCTGACCCTCGCCTATATTCATGTTTAGTCGGCAGTTTTCGCTGTTCAAGTTTTCAATCTCCTGATGTGCTGATTGAAGTTCCATTGTCAATCGTCTAATTGTTTCGTTGAGGGCGATTATAATGTCGCTGTCATCCATAGACGTGTTTGGCAAGCTCTTCATGGTGGTATCGAACAATGTCGAATTATTTGAAAACAAATGGTCAAGTGAATTTGCCCGTCGTGGCTTTCTAGTTGTAATGTTCTCTGATTCCATTTCAAAGGAGTTCATATTGGTAATATATTGTATTAGTTTGCAAAATAATAAACAAACAAACCAAAAAAAAATAAAAATAAATTTAAAAAAGTAAAAACAATCAAGATAAATCCAAAATAATTTTTGTTTTACTGTGATTTGAACCCGCACTTGCGAGATTATACTGGCGTAACTAGCCTCCGCGCCACGTAACTACTTGGCAGTGAGTCTCAAATTGTTAGCCTATTTGTTAAGGCAGTAATTCCAGTGGATGGTCCGTCAGTCTGCGTAACCATATAAGGTAACAAAACGCTCCACAAACACTTTTGATGAATCACTTTGGGTCACGTTCACCACACATGTCTTTTGTTTGTTGCTCACTTTTCTTAATAGTTTTTTGATTGTATAGGGCGCACTGTTTGTAATTAGTTTATTTTAATATGAGATTTTGGTCACTTGTACTTTCTACTATTGATTGCTATAAGTTTAGACTATTTTTGTGAGTATTTATAATTTTAAGAAAATAATAACACGGAGCTTCGAGTATTTGCATGCGCTTCGTACGACGGCGCCGCGCGAGTGATAGTTCAAATCATAGTCGATCCGTTGCGGTTATTTCTTACTTTGAAAATTCCCATAAATAAGCAATTTCGACCAATATTTGATTTCGACACCAATTTCAATTGTACATCTGATGTCATTTTCATAAATTTTTTGCACGATAGCAAATTGCGGGCATGATTTGAATTGCCTATGGTGCATTTCGAGGTTTGCGTAATGATGGCCTGATAATTTTTGTTAGTGAAACCTTTATTATTGGTTTGCTTATTATGCGATTGATTTGGGTTCCGTTTGTTTGATGAGGGTTCCTTATTGATTTTAATGGGCTCAAGAGCAGTAAATTTACTCTCGACGAATGACATTAACTCTTCCAGTTTTGGTAGATCGCGAGGATTCCTGCGTGCTTCTTTGTATCCAGCATATGTTTCTGGGTCTAATTTTTGGCATAGTAAGTGAACCAACAACGGATCCCATGTATTCGTATCAACACCGAGATTGTGTATCGCGTGAATACATTCGGTTGAGGTATCATACAACCTTTTGATGTCTAATGATGTTTGTCTTTGGATTTGGGGTTGGTTTAGGAAGATTTCGATGTGATTGGTGAAAAGAAGTTGAGTGTTATTGTACCGGTGTAATAAGATATCCCACGCGGTATCGTAGTTATCCGATGATATGTGTAGATGGTGAATAAGACGCTCTGCCTCATCCTTAAGTTTTCCCTTAAGATGCTGCGTCTTCTGAGCTTTCGTGATCGAATTGTTGTTATGAATTGTCTCGGTGAACAAGTCATAAAATGTTGGCCATTGTGTGTAGTTCCTGCTAAATGACGGTATGTCAATGTGCGGAGTCGATCTCTCCAAATGAGTTGTTGAAGAGATTTTCTTATTCAGCTCTCTTTTGATGTTTCTGTAGGCCAATTCGTGATTGTCGAACTCCTCGTCGTATGATAAGTCACCTCCAGCTAGAATATGGTCGATTTGAAAATGTAGCGTATCGATCACTGTCCACTTTGCTTGGATGTTTTTGAGTTCATCCTCAAGTTCCCATTTGTCTGATATCTGATTAATTTTGATACCTTTTACCAGTCGAGTGAACGCCCTGAAGTTCGTGCGTTGCAGTGATATTAGTTCGTCTAACTTGCCATCATGTTGAGTTGATTTGTTTGATTTGCCGTATGACGAAATGAGATTCCGTACAGTTTGATAGTGGTCCTTGCCCTTTTGATACGTGTTGTCCAGGAAATAGTCGACCACCATATCTTTATGCTCCGATATTTTCTTATTGTTTAGTTCGAACTCTCCCCAGAGGTTGTCTATTGTGTATAAACGTTTCCTGAGGTATTCCGTAGTTTTGCGGGAATCCGAGTCCTTGCTGAAGTTGATCTTGATGGTAGTGAAACTGGCGATAATTTCCGATTGACGGGCAATAAGATCTTCCATGATGTAGGTAGGTAAAAGGAACAGTCTTACTTAGAAATATGATGATCCACGTGATGACAATGCTGACTGCAACCGCTGAACCCTCGCGCCACCCGATGATGAGCTCCACGGAGCCTGATGATGATGATGTCACGCCGTTATTTGCTTACCACGACCGTGCTGTCGACCTAAGCTCAAGTCAAGCGTAAGTCAAGTCCAGAATGAGCTAATGATAAAAGAGAGTTTCTCACTAAAGAGCCCACTGGTTTGATCACAGAACCACGTTCGCGAGAGATTGCCACTGAGCCGTGCGCGCGCTAGCTCAAAGTACCGCGACGAGGTCCTGCTGCTAATCTCGAAGGACCAAAATAAATGTAGGGAATCCCTACACTTAATAAGAATAAAATAATCTGTGGCCCGCCTGTCAAGCCGACTGTCATAATTTTTTCCAAATATTTTTCCTAAACTATTTATATTTATTATCATGTATACAATAGTGAAAATAAGACCAAAAACGAGAGAAAAAAAAAATTTACCCAGTGCAAATCATAGTGAACAACAGTGAGATGAGAACTACAAAAATAAAACGGAACTTATGACAACGTGAAAATGCTAACTAGGAACCGGGCCAAATTGCTGACCACACACCCAACATCTTCGGGTTCGTCGCTCAGCTCCGCCTCGCAGCCGCCGGGACCTGCACCAGCCGTGAGTCGAGTGATTCCGGCCGCTGCAGTTGCGTCGAGCTCGAGCGACGAATACACCACTCCGCCGACGACACCACCACCTGCGCGTCGACGGGCAAGAGGCCGACCACCAGCCAGTTTGGAACCTCGAGGCCCACCGGCCTCTGATAGGGTTCCCGCTGCCGGTGGAAGTGTGCAGCGCATGCGATGGACACAATCCATTAATGAAAACGTCATGCGCTCATACTATGGGGCTAGAGAGGGGGGAATTAACCTGACTGCGTACCGTGGTCGGATGCTCTCTCTGTTTCAGGTGCTTGAGCCAGCTGTCAACGTATCGGCCCAACGACTGTCGGATCAGGTGCGGGTCATCCAGCGTAACCGTATGCTGGATGATGCCACACTTGATAGACTACGCCTCGAATCACGGAGTAGCCGTGTCTCACCTGCTTCGCCACCGGCCGCGGTGCAACTGCAACCTAATGCACCACCGCGACCTGACCACGTTGGTGAAGATGATGATGACGTGGCTATATCCGTGAGTACCCAGTGTAACGAACGATTGAGGAGCGCTTTGGAGGATGCATTCCGAGAGCACCGCTCCACACCGCCTGGGCTTAGACCTCGTCTACCTCGTTTGCCCATGCATAAGAAAAATAAGGCGCTGGTGTGTGCTCTAGATTCGCAGCTATCAAATTTTTTTGATAGCAGCAAAGACCTTGCTGATAACCACTCAATCTTGTACTGCGCGGCTGCAGCGGCATGTCGTGTAGCTCACGTCAAGTTCCCCAACAGTGACAGAGCTGCACGACCAGCTGTACCAGCTTGGCAGTGCAGGATCGAGCGTCGTATCGGCGAGGCTAGAGCACTCATTGGCAAGCTTATCTGCTTCAGGGAGGGCAACACTCGCCCTAGGGTGATGCGCTTTATGAGGCGGGCATTCTCGGGGACTGATATAAGTTCCCGAGATTATTTGACCCACGTCACAGAGCGTGTCGACTTCCTGAAGCAGAAGATCTATGCATGAGCAAACCGTATTCGTCGGTACAAGCGGCGAGTGGAGCGGTACACTCAGAATCGCACATTCGAAAGTAACGAAAGGTGGGTTTATAGGGCTTGGGAGCGACCGGACCAAGGTGTGTCCGATACGCACCTACCTGATGACGACGCCATGAGCTCAATCTGGCGCGGCATCTGGTCGGTGCCGGTCAGGCACACCGAGGGTGATTGGACTCGAGAGGTCGAGCGCGCATGCGATCTTATACCAGAAATGGGGGCTATTACCATCAGCCCCCAAGATGTAGCTCGTGCAGTCCGTCCGTTGCCTAACTGGAAATCTCCAGGGCCGGACGGTCTGCACAATTTTTGGATAAAATGGTTTCAAAGATCACACGCTCGCTTGGCAGCTCAGTTCCAGTCTGCCCTAGAGTCAGGGTCGCTGCCACAGTTCCTTACGACAGGATTAACCCACCTGCTCCATAAATCAGGTAGTACTGCGGAACCCAAAAATTATAGGCCGATCACGTGTTTACCGACGGTCTATAAAGTTTTTACATCCATCCTGAGAGCCAAAATTAACAATCATATTGACACAAATTTTATCATGTCTGCCTCTCAGAATGGATGTAGGAACGGGTCCCGTGGTACTAAGGAGCTGCTCCTCATTGATGTTGCCATTAGCCAACAGGTTCGTCGTTCTCGAAAAGATCTGTCGACATGTTGAATAGATTATAAGAAGGCCTATGACTCGGTGCCACATACATGGCTCATGAGGGTGCTGGAGCTGTACAAAGTGGATGCAACTTTGCGCACCTTCCTGATGTCGTGTATGGGGCAGTGGAGGACGGTTCTTCACTATCCAGGATGTCGACAAATCCGGGAGAACAGCGAACCGATAAGGATCGAGCGTGGCATATTTCAGGGCGACAGTCTGAGTCCACTGTGGTTTTGTCTGGCCCTAAACCCTCTCAGTACTCTGCTGGAGGGTTCGGGCCAAGACTACCGGTTGAGAAGAGGTGGTCAGGTCATATCACACCTCCTTTACATGGACGATCTGAAACTATTTGCCCCCAACAACTTGCAACTGATGAAGCTACTGAAGGTAACAGAAACCTTCAGTAGCACCATCAGGATGGAATTTGGTGTGGACAAATGTGCAGTCATGCATGTAAAGCGAGGGGAGATTATGGAATCCGTGGAAACTCAACTCTCGGATTCCATACACCTTAGATCCCTCTGCTAAACCGAAACCTACAAGTATTTGGGTATGTCGGAAGCGTTAGGCATCAATACTGCTGAAGTGAAACAGTCGTTGAGGGAGCGCTTCTTTGGCCGCCTGAATAAAGTACTGAATAGTCTTTTATCAGGCGGGAACAAGGTGCGCGCCTTCAACGGTTGGGTCATGCCGGTATTGATGTACTCTTTCGGCATACTCAAATGGACTCAGACGGAACTTGACGCCCTGGATAGGAGGGTCCGCACACTGCTGACCGCAAATCGGATGCATCACCCACGATCATCGGTGATGAGGCTGTATATCCCGCGGAAGTGTGGGGGTCGTGAGTTCTTAAATGCTAAGACCCTACACAACCGCGAGGTATGCAGCCTTAGGGAGTACTTCCTCAAAGCTGACGTGGGTATGCATCGAGATGTGGTCGCTGTGGACAAGTGCCTCACCCCGCTCTCCTTGGCAAAAGAGAACTGGCGCAAACCTACAGTACTGGATACTAATGACTGCAGGGAAGTATGGCAGAGCAAGGAGCTTCACGGGCGCTTTTACCGGGTCCTACATGGGCCCGATGTAGATCTCTTAGCGTCCGTATCCTGGCTGCGCTTTGGTGACCTCTTTGGGGAAACTGAAGGTTTTGTCTGTGCGATTATGGACGAAGCTATGATGACGAATGACTACCGGAAATATATTGTGAAGGACAGTACGGTTGACATCTGTCGGGCATGACACCGGCCCGGAGAATCAATACGACACATTATTTCTGGTTGTTCTCGTCTAGCTAACGGAGACTATTTGCATAGACACAACCTTGTAGCCAGGATTATCCACCAGCAACTTGCTCTTAAATACAATCTTGTGGAATCGGAAGTACCGTACTATAGATATGTGCCCGACCCAGTTCTCGAAAATGGCAATATCACGTTATACTGGGATCGATCTATCATCACTGACAGGACTATTGGTGCCAATAAGCCTGACATAGTGTTGATAGATCGATTAGCGCGTCGCACAATGATTGTTGATATAGCTGTCCCTCATGACGAGAACCTCGTGAAAGCTGAAAAAGATAAACAAACAAAGTATCTTGATCTATGTCTAGGTTGTCGACATGTGGGAGGTGGATACAGCAGTCATTGTACCGATAGTCGTGACGGCCAATGGTTTAATAACCAAGAGCCTCGACGAACACCTAAGGAGGCTCTCGTTGGGCAGCTGGATCAAGGGCTTGATCCAGAAGGCAGTACTCCTTGACACGGCGCGCATAGTTAGGAGGTTCCTCTCTCAGGAGCCCTGACCACCGGTAGCTTGGACCAGATACCGGTGGGATACTATTTTTTATATTTTTAAATGTTTTTATATTTTAATATTTAAAAATGTAAATTGTAAGATAAAAAATAGAAATAAATGGAATAATAATAATATAATTTTTATTTCAGACCAGAGATGATGTCCATTTTGTTACTAACAATGTTCTTATAGACTAGTGTTAATAATACTTAAAATTACCCACAACCAAACACAAAAAAAGACAGTAAACTCATCTATCACTACCTCGCCATTCCATGACAAATGGCGCAGCAATGACCGATGTAATCACAGTCTAGCCGACTAGCAATCATGCTAAGGATGCTGTTGGCGCTGCCACGTACTCTACGCACCAGGGATGCGCATCTTTTATGCATCGTAGCGTAAAAGCAGTCTACACGATGTTCCGCAAACATCCCTGATGCACTACAGAATCGCCGCAGCCCCATCAGCACCCTGAATGCATTATTAAATTGGACTCGGAGGGCACTGTAAGACTTTTGAGTATAGTCGGCCCACAGGCTGCACGTGTAGAATGATGTACATTATGATCTAAAAAGTGTAATTTTGACTTCTGTCGAACAACGTGCAAACCTGCGAGCTATCATGTTCGCTCGCACTGCCAGCACCCTCCGTTTCCTCTCGATGTCATCATTGTCCTTGAGGTCAGAGGTCAGCACATGTCCTGAATACTTAAATTTAGACACTACGCAAAGCTGTACCATTAAGCGTAATATTGGGAAACACGTAACCTGGACTGTTTACTCTGGCCCAAAGACCATGACTTCACTTTTGAGTGGATTATATTTTAATCCGTGTAGCTCGGCATATGCTTCACAGATGGTAAGCAGCTTCTTAATGCCACATACTGATGCACTCAGTAGAACCATGTCATCAGCATAGCTTATGTTGTTTATATTAATTCCGTCTATGTGACAACCTACCCGGGTGCTACTGAGTGCCACAATCAGATCGTTCATATACAGATTGAATAGGGTTGGCGAGGACAATCCCCCCTGCCTCACCCCGCACTCCAACCTGTACGATTGCGACATGGTTCCCGATCATCGCACGCCATTCAATACCGGGGCGATTCTATTAGGATGATGATGAAATAAAACCGACCACCGCGAATAACCGTTGAACACTGATTTATTGAATTAATGTACTTATACAAATGACCTTAATGATAGGTACAAAATGTTGAGCGCACAGAATGAACGGCGCGTGAGCATGAAAAATAATGTGCAGTTCCGTACAGTTACATAAAAATAAAATGTTTACAAAGTCTAAACCATATATCACTTTTCAATAGATAACTGGATATAAACAATTATATTTTATTTTATTAAAATTCTAATATCCTTTCATCGTTACGTTATTCATATTATGAATGGTCTAAGTGTGTATACTTCCAACAAACAATCTTACACGTAACATAGATAACGGTTACAAGATAACTTTTCGGTCTATACTATGAATTTTAATTCGATTCCAGATTTGACATTAGCTACTGTAATTTTGTGAAATAATGATACCACATTTAATAGTGTAGTGATGAACACAAAAATCGATAAACAATCAGTGTGTGTGCCATCAGTGTGCCAATTAAAGACTAAATTATTGATTTTTATTTAAATAAATACATAATTATGCATAATAATTATTTATTAATTAGTAATCGCTGCTCTATTTTATAAAAAGTTAATATTTTTGTTTTTATATTAAAAACAAAACTTATAATAAAAGAGCCTAGATAGTTTTCAGTATTGGCAACCCGTGCGCGCTCGTGCAGCTATCGCCATTTTGTTTATCGTATCATTCGGCTTCATTCTCCCAGTCTGACTTCACGAATATCTTATTTCATTGCGAATCGATATTTTGTTATTTTGTTGGGTTTTTGTTAAAGTGCTGTTACGTTGTGTTTGTTGTTACGTTTATAGTTTTTTGTGAACTTTGACTGAATCTATTTGTTTTAGTTTTCCATCAAAATGGATCCTCAGCCAAGTCCATCACAAAAAGACGTGGATGTTTTCTTGTCCCCAAGAAAAAACGTCCACGAAAAGCTTTCACTGTTACTGAAAAAGTAATGATCCGCAACGCCTACAAATACGTGAAAAATGAAATTTCTGCGCAATTGGAGGCCTTTGAAGTTGTGGAAGAAAATAAATGTATGAGCAAAGTTGCTGACATGTTGGGAATAACCTCACGCTCTGTTTGTAACATTTTGAAGGAAGTAAATAAAGGTGCGCCGCCAACTCCTCCTAAAAAAACTGGACCAAAGCGAAGTTTCAAAGATAAAATTGATGAATTTACATTCTCTGCAATACGAAGAATTGTTCATCAGTTCTTTTACCGAAATGAACCTCCAACCATTGCAAAGGTTAGTCAATCAGTCAAACAGTATTATTTTATACCTACATCTTTTATATATAAGTAATGATTCCAAGCTATTATAAAATTTACTATTTTAGATTTTACAAGTGATGAAAGATGATTCAGAAATGCCCAAGATTTCCAAAGACACCCTCAGAAAAATTTTGAAGCATCTTAATTTTAAATTTGTTGCACGGTCACGCAAGAGCACACTTATTGATCGAAATGATATAATAACATGGCGCCAGCGTTACTTGCGATCTATATGTCAGTTTCGATGAGAAGGGAGACATATATATTATCAAGATGAAACTTGGGTTAACGCAGGTAAGGCTAATATTTATACACAAAATGAATTTATATACATTTTACATTAAATTTAATAGTAATATTGAATGTTCATGTACTATATTTATTTTAAGGTTATACTGTAAAAAAAACTTGGGTGGACAAGAAAGTCACACCACTCGACAAGCGTTTTTGGAGGGACTGACCACTGAATTAAAAAATCCATCTGGAAAAGGTAAACGTCTCATAATTAGCCATATAGGTAGTGAAGAAGGCTTCCTGGAAGAGGGGCTCATGATTTTAGAAGCAAAGAAAAATTGTGAAGATTACCATGATGAGATGAATGCAGTTTGTTTTGAGGAGTGGTTCGCTGGAGTCTTACCAAAATTAAGACCAAACTCAATTGTGGTGATGGATAATGCACCTTACCACTCCCGAAAACTGGAAACGGCACCAAAAATGAGCTGGAAAAAAGCTGCCATTCAAGATTGGCTTTTAAATAAAAATATTCATTACGAACCAGATATGGTTAAAGCTACGCTTTTAGAACTGATTCCACATAACGAGTCTTTTAATAAGTACGCTGTAGACGAAATAGCAGCACAACATGGGATCACGGTTTTAAGACTGCCCCCTTACCATTGCGAGCTAAACCCTATCGAATTGATATGGGCGCAGGTAAAGGGGCATGTAGCTCAAAATAATAAAACCTTCAAATTGACAGACGTGAGAAATTTATTTCAGGAAGGCATTCAAAAAATTACGGCTACCGAATGGTCTAAATGCGTATCCCATGTAGTCAAAGAAGAGGAAAAATGAGTAGGCTAGATATGTTAATTGACAATATCACAGACACATTTATAATAAATGTTACAGAAAGTGACAGCGATAGCGATAGCGATGACGGCGACAATTTATAAAATAAATTATTACCATAATACATCTATCTGTTTTATTTGTCATGTTCGTTCATGATCACATTTTTTTATTTATTTCACACACAAATTATAAATAGGTTTTAAAGACACAAACTACAAAATCATTGATTGATTGATTTTTAAAGGTCTTTATTAACAGAAATGTATAAAAAGTTAACAGAAAGATCTTATTCTTAATGTAAACAAACATAATCCAAATCATGTTAAGTAGGGTAAATCACCTCTTTTAAAATATATTTATAGTATAATGAACAAATTACTTTTAATAACTAAAAATTTAACAAAACATTAAAATATTTTTTTATTATGTAGGGTTTGTAGAACCACATTTTTAAATTAAAAAAAATATGATTCTATAAAGAAAACGAATAAATAACATTATTTGATAGGTCTTGTTACTGATATTTAATTACCAAATTATTTTGGGAACATGTTATACAAAAACAATGTACACATTAATAAGGTAACAGCAATTACGCTGGTAAGGTGGTAAGTGAGCTAGCGTCAAGCAACTAGAAAATGATGATGAGGCAGTTTGTACCTTTTGTAAGTCCTGGCATAGAGCAACCTGGTGGAACTACTCTTACCAATGTCTGAGACCAGATAATTACGATGACGTGGTTTGGTGAAAAGGAAGAATTTACGGGATATTTTCAGAATGAATTCTTTGATTGGTGGAAACTTGATGTGATGATGTAGTTTTGTAAGGTTTGTGTAGGGAGATGTGTAAAAATTTTTTTGAAGTACTTAGAACACGTTATCGTAATTTAAATTTTACATATTATATCGATTTTCTATAGTTTGAGCTATACACACGTATCTTTTATTTGTGTGTAGCTGCAGTAGTTTACTAGATATTAAGCTTTAATTTGGAAACGGCACAGAGCGCTTGTGCGGAAAAAGTCCCGAGCGAGCTGATGAACGGTAGAGAACGGTGCGCGGGTCCCGCGCGGACGTAGCAGTGTATAGGTAGGTTTGTTTGATAAATGATGTTAATTTTGTAAATAGGTTTTGTAAATAACACTTTTGCACGTCAATGTTTTTTGTCAGTTAAATTCGCGACAATAGGTTTTTAATTGTGTCTGCTAATGAGGGGCTTGACGGGTTAAAGTTTAACGTAGAAAATAAAATTCTGCTTTTATCTAGTAAATATTTTACGTATTAATTTAAAACAAAACTACTCGTTATGCAATTGGTTAGAATGTCAACAGGTATGAGTAACGAATTTCTATGTTAGCAAGTATAGGGTAAAATAGAAAGTAGGGGTGTACTTACGGATCTTGATCCCACTTCTGAGATATAGGATATCTCAGAAATAGCGACAGTTAACCTTCAAAACTTATTTAATCGTCTCAAAACTTTTATTAACAAACTTACTGTCTGTAAAATCAATCACCAAGGCTGTTCGCTGCCTACTCCCATCGAAAACTGTACGATCTGAGCAGAGTCACCGCGACTGTCGTCACCAGTGTGGCCAGTGTCAATTCTTTCAATCTCCCAGTTTTATTTAAAATCCCGTAACCGCCGTCAGTATGGTCAGTACAGAAAATTTAAAACCATAGATCTATTTGATTAGTAGATTTTAAATCACGTAGTTTCAGTTAAGGTGAGGTGGGGTAAGACTAACATACTTTTCTGCCAGACAATAAAGATCGATTTTCTTGGCTAAGTTATTTGACTTACCTCTGGTTAGTGTTAAGTGACTTAACGTCTGACCACTGTGGACTATTAGTTAGCTTTCCTATGCCACAAAATAAAAAGCCGCTTAAAATAGAACGCAGGCCTTATACGGTAAGCCGTTGTAATAAGTTTAAAAATAATACAGCAAATAAACTTACACCATCTTTAGTAGACAACGATAATCCTAATGAAATCTATAGAGCCCTTTTTGATGTTGTGTAAAAAGAGTACCAAGCCATTTTTAAGTCTAAAACTATAGACGTTACGGGTACCTCCATTGGCTTCAACCAATGGGCCACTGCTGGTATATATAAAAGTAGAGCGAGACTATACGAGTTATACGGTTTAAAAAGATATAGGTTCGATACTCCTTTTCTAGAGTATGTTAAAAAATATTCTAAATTGTTTAAGAAGATTTGTGTTGCTGCTAAATCAAAATTCTTAAGCGAGACAATTAAAAATTCTGATAATAAAGTAAAAGCCACTTGGAAAATAATAAATAATGAAACGGGAAAGTCGGTTAAAAAAGTAAATCAGCTAGAGATTCTATTCGAAAACAAATTAGTTAGTAAACCAGCTGACGTAGCTCAGGCATTTAATGAGTTTTTTGCCCACATACCTATAACTACAACTCGCTTCTTAAATTCATCCCCGTCTAAAGCTGAAAGTCTTTTGAACGGTAGTGTACCTAAGTGCAATCAATCATTTAGTTTTGAGCATGTAACACCACTTGACGTAGTTAACGTTTTTAACTCTCTAAAATCAAAAAACACAGGTGATTACTGGGGCATCTCAATTAAACTTTTGAGTGATATAATAGGCATCGTAGCGCCTTATCTTGCTGTAACTTTTAATAAATGCGTGGACTCAGGAACTTTTCCTGATCTCATGAAGTGTAGTAAAGTCATACCTCTATTTAAATCAGGCAATAAAAATGATATAGGCAACTTCAGGCCTATTTCCATCCTGCCTGCATTTAGCAAAATTTTTGAAAAGTTAATACTGAAGCAGTTGCTAACATATTTTAATGTAAATAGCCTCCTTCATAATGATCAATATGGCTTTACAAAAGGTCGATCGACTACAGATGCGGGTGTTGCTCTCCTAAAACACATATTCAACGCATGGGAGAACTCGCAAAATGCAATCGGAGTTTTCTGTGACCTCTCCAAAGCTTTTGATTGCGTACACCATGACACGCTTTTGCGTAAGCTGCGTCATTATGGTCTCCAAAACGAAGCTCTAAATGTAATTGATTCATATTTATGTAATAGGTTCCAATGTGTAGATATCAATGGTGTTAAGTCTTCCGAGCTACCAGTTCATTTAGGTGTGCCTCAAGGCTCGATATTGGGACCATTCTTGTTTTTGGTGTATATTAATGATTTACCATATTTTTTAAAGGGTATCTGTGACGTAGTACTGTTTGCAGATGATACCTCTCTTATCTTTAAAGTAGATAGGAATAGAAATGATTTTGATAACGTAGATAGCGCTCTCTCAATGGTTACGGATTGGTTTACGACAAATAACTTAGTTCTTAATGCTAAGAAAACTAAATGTATAAAGTTTGCCTTACCTAATGTTATAAATCTAGGACCTAATGTCATCTTAAATAAAGAAGTGCTTGAAACTGTGGACTCGGCAGTTTTTTTGGGTATAACTGTTGATTCCAAACTTCAATGGGGCGCACATATATCAGGCCTATCAGGAAGGCTCAGCTCTGCCGCCTACGCCGTCAGAAAAGTTAGACAATATACTGACGTTGACACAGCACGGTTAGTCTATTTTAGTTATTTCCATAGTGTTATGTCTTATGGTATTCTTTTGTGGGGTAAAACTGCGGACATACAAAATATATTTGTTTTACAAAAACGTGCTGTACGAGCAATCTATAGGTTAGGGTCAAGAGTTTCTCTACGAGAAATTTTCAAAGAGATTGGAATTCTCACGGTGGCATCTCAATTCATTTTAGCAAACATATTATACATTAGGCAAAATATACATTTGTACAAAAAGACCAGTGATATCCACAATTTTAACACCAGAAATAAGTATAAACTTCATGTTCCTTCCCACCGTGTTCGTAGGGTTCATGGTTCGTTTGAGGGTCTCGGTATCGAATTTTACAATAAGCTACCCCGTTCTTTTCTTGACTTGCCTTTTAATGCATTTAAAACTAAAGTTAAATCTAGTCTCTGTTCGAAAGCATACTATTCCATCAACGACTACTTAGAAGATAATAATAGTTGGTTGCTGTGTTGAACGCAAGACAATGTTACACTTGATGTTCTTTCTCCATATTTAGCTTATGGTTATAACAGATTATATGAGTTCATGTAATAATTGTCTACCAAATTTAGTGTGATGGCCCTAGTTCATCACTTGTGGCTTCGAATCACAGCCCTTTGATAGTTTCAATCTTTGTTCTTGTAAGCAGGCACACCAGTTATGTATGGAGGCTTCTTTAATTTGGTTTAGTGTTTATGCTTGAGTTGGTTTTTAATGGCATGATTGAGTGTGCTAGCTGGCAAGTGGCGGATTATTTAATTTTATGATTATATTTTAGACGACATATATTTATTTTTCTGTTTTACATAATGTTAAGATTGTTGCTTATAATTATATAGATTCAAGTTCTTAAAACTTAACAGACAGATGTGTTGCTGGGGAGTTTGCTGGCCACTTCTTCTTCACAGCTAAAACACTAGGAAGTGGTGACGGGCGGGCGTTTTTTGGGGGACTGTCTTTATGTAGAACTTTGACGTTCAAAAAGTGCTGGTTCTAAGCCTAGTTTGAATAAATGACTTTTGATTTTGATTTTGATTTTGATTCTGAAATAATAAATCACTGATACTTACAATACGCGTTAATGTAATAATGGATATATTTCCTTAAATGCATTCAGAACGTAAATTTTGAATAAATTGTAAGACCGTTAAAACTGCTAGTCTTGCCCCACCAATTGGGGTAAGAATAACAGTAACGTATTTTAACTGAAAACGTACGTTTATTGGGGTTTGTAAAGAAAAAACGAAAATGATAAAAGTACTCGTATTTTATTTGAACTGTATAATAACGCAACAACGTTCATTTATGCGGCAATTCGTTTATTACACGATTTGAGGCAAGACTAACATACAATCAAAATCAGAGGAGCAGAACCTTTTGAGTGATATCAATAGCGTATTGTCCGTCGTCGTCTGTAAAAAATAAAAAAAAATACTCCATCTCGCTTGATAGTTCCTACCTAAACGACGGCTCAACTTTGATCTATAATGAGAAAGAGTGTTTTTAAAATGATTTTTATTTAACTTTACGAGTTGACAATTTTACTTTTTTATTTTACTATCTCAATATTTACGTTACATTTTTGTTGACACTAGAGGCAGGATTAATATCCTTGCAGTTATTTTTACTTATAACTGGGACCATCTTTAGTACCTACTTACCATCGACCTTTATCTAGTCGAAAGAAAAAAGGGCCGTAACGATACTTCGAGTCACATGGTCGATTAACGGAAAGTCGAAACGTTTGACTGAATAGAATTTATTGCGAAACAACCTTTTATCGCCAAACACTACTTCGACTGGACGATTCACCGAACATTTATTAATCGATGAACACATTTTTAAATGAGTTTTGGTTGTTGTATAGTTTACTAATTGAAATTAGATTAAAAAAAAACCATTCGAAAGAACAGTTCATCGATTAATAAATGTTCGGTGAATCGTTCAGTCAAAGTAGCCTTCGGCGATAGAGGTTGTTTCGCAATAAGTTCTATTCGGTCAAACGTTCTGTCGACTTTCCTTTAGAATAATATGTGAGTAGGCGGTGAGCGAAAAAAAAATTTTATTTTGCAACAAATTGCTTATTTTAATGAAATCGTTGAAATTAATAAATTTGAATGTTTTTATTTGGGCTTGAAAGTGGGAATGGAAGGGAATTAAGTAAGTTCACTGAATATTGAATGAGACTGGATGAAGTATGAATGAAATGATTGGTCGAACTCACGAAACTGCTGCTACCATACCCTTTTTCGTCCGTTATAGCGACTGATGTTAAATGATAAATGATAAATGATGTTTATTCAGTAAATAGGTTACAAGGAACACTTTTACACGTCAATGTTTTTTTGTCAGTTTAAGCTAGATGAGGCCGGTGTTTCCTAGCTGACTACCCTGAGAAGAAACACCGAAACAAACTCAGAGGTCAAAGTCTCTTTTAGTGTTCAAATCCATACAATGTGGACTGGTTAGATCCTATGAGAACCATGTACGTTTATGTCTGGGATGAGCTTTATGAAGAAAGCAACACACGAATTCGAGTGGACCTGTCCAGACAGTGCAAGCATTTGTCAGTCATCGCGAAGCTCAACTCAGAACTCTGAGGTGCTCAACGAACCGACGAACAATACCAAAGTAAGGACATTTGAGTAGGCCGCAAAAAATACTCAAACTGCCAGACAATCATAAAATCTACATGAATATAACGACATACATAGTTCTCGCATTCACATTATTCTATATGAGGACCATGCAGCTTAGTGTCTGTAGTGGTCTTTTGAAGAAAGAACCAAACATATTTGAGTGGACCTGTCCAGTCAGTGCAAGCATTTGTCAATAGTCGAATAGCTCAACTTAAAAACCACTAAGGAGCTCAATGACATGACGAACAATACCAAAGAAAAGACATTTGGGTAGGCCGCAAAAGTACTCAAACTGTCAGACAACGTTGAAAATTACTGTAAAAAGGAGGAGAAAATAATAATAATAACCCACATAGTCCTCACATTTACAATAATTAAGTAATCAAAAAAAAAATAAAAATATAATACTTTACAAAGTAAATATTTGTGTCAAACAAAATAGTAATCATAATATGTCAATCAAAAAATAAAAATAAATATAATACTTAACAAAGTATTCAAGTCAAAAAAAAAAATAATAATAATAAATTGTCAATAAAAAAATAAAATAAAAAATATAATGCAATACTATACAAGTATTCATGTCAAAAACGAATATTAAAAAAAAAATATATATAAAAAATTTTTCATCAGTAAGTAGTACATATGAAAACAATGGCTCATGTATATCATTGAAGCAGCTCAATCCCACGCCTTTTTGTCCTCAAGAAAGTCATTAATTGTGTAAAAAGCTTTCTGGCATAGCTTACGTTTAATAAATGATTTAAATTTATTTATGCTTAGTTCTTGAATTTGGC
Source organism: Polia nebulosa (assembly GCA_951329385.1). Taxonomy (NCBI): domain Eukaryota; kingdom Metazoa; phylum Arthropoda; class Insecta; order Lepidoptera; family Noctuidae; genus Polia; species Polia nebulosa. The sequence goes on along the minus strand of OX589610.1, from coordinate 17,208,395 downwards.
TAGGAAGTTTATTATAGAAACGTATACATTGACATCTAAACGAACCACCTATTTTTTTCTTGAGCCTGGTTTTTGGTACAATAAATTTGTGTTTGTTCCTAGTATTTATGCTATGGATATCACTGTATCTTTTAAACAGATTAATATTTTTATGTGCATACATGAGATTTTCATAAATATATTGAGAGGGAACAGTCATAATATTAATCTCTTTAAATTTGTCTCTGAGGGAGTGTCTGGGACTTAATTTATAAATTGCACGAATAGCCCTTTTCTGTAAAACAAAAATTGTCTGAATATCGGCGGCATTTCCCCACAACAGAATGCCGTACGACATCACACTATGAAAATAACTAAAGTATACTAAACGAGCTGTCTCTAAATCAGTTAAACCACGAATTTTCCTTGCGGCGTATGCTGTAGAGCTAAGTTTTTTGGACAGTTTATATAGATAAACTGCAACACACTGCGCACTGCGCTGCTGCTGTAACTGCTGCTGATGCGCAGCTTCAGTGGAGCCCCCATATAGATGGGGGCTCCACTGAAGCTGCGCATCCAAAGTTAAACCTAAGAACACTGTGGAATCCTCGGGTTTCAACTCTTCACCCTTTATTGACACACTAGTGTTCACTTGTATTACATTGGGTAATGTGAACTTTATGCATTTTGTTTTTTTCTCGTTAAGGAGAAGATTATTGACATTAAACCAGTTAACTACAGTTGAAAGAGCATTATTTACATTATCAACAACCACCTGCTGACGTTTGAGTTTAAATAAAAGTGAAGTGTCATCTGCAAACAGCACTATATCATGTTTATCCTTTATGAGGTAAGGCAAGTCGTTGATATAGATTAGAAACAAAAAAGGACCCAGAATTGAGCCTTGAGGAACCCCCATTCTGACTACAGACCCGGAAGACCTTTTGCCGTTCACATCAACTCTCTGAATCCTATTACCCAAGTATGAAGTAAGAAGATCCAGAGAGGCGCCCCGGACTCCGTAGTAGTGCAGCTTCCTGATCAATGTATCATGGAGAACGCAATCGAAAGCCTTAGACAAATCGCAAAAAATGCCCAACGCATCGCATTTATCTTCCCATGCATTATAAATGTGTCCCAAAAGTTCAACACCGGCATCAGTTGTTGAACGACCCTTTGTGAAACCAAACTGTTTGTTGTGTAATAATTTGTGTTTATTAAAATATCTTTGAATTTGATCTAAAATAATTTTCTCAAAAATTTTACTAAAAGTAGGTAGCACTGATATAGGTCTATAATTAGTAGGGTCTGATGTACTACCCGATTTAAACAATGGTATAATTTTACTATATTTCATTAGATCAGGAAACTCACCACAATCTATACAATTATTAAAGATTACTGCTAAAGTAGGTGCTACAATGTCTATAATAGACCTAGCAACGTCAACAGAATTACCCCATAGATCTGCAGTCTTTTTAACATTTAAAGTATTAAAAGTTTTGATTACATCATTACAAGTGACATATTGGAAATAAAATTGGGATTCACAAACTGGAACGTTTTCTTTAAGTAAAATTTCTGCAGCAGTTGGTGATGAATTTAGAGATTTTGTAGTCGATACGGGAATCTCTGCAAAGAAATTTTCAAATGCCGCGGCGACTTGCGAATCTGATTTAATGATACTGTCATCAATAGCAAGGCTGTAATCACTACTTCGGTTGCAAGACCTTCCCGTTTCGCTATTAATAATATCCCAAGTCATTTTAATTACATTACTACTATTTTTAATTTTTGAACTTAAGTAGCGAGATTTCGCCAAATAACATACTTTTTTAAATAATTTAGAATAATTCTTAACATATAAATTAAATTCTACAGTGTTAATATAAGTCCGTTCTTCATACAGCTCATACAGCCGTTTTCTACTTTTATTAATACCAATGGTGGCCCAGTCACTGAAGGAAGTATTGCCATTTACCGAAATCGTCTTAGGAATAAAAGTAGTATCAAATTGCGTGCAATACATTTTGAAAAAATCATTATAATGTTGATTAGGGTCATCATTAGTTGACAAAAGTGGGATTTTATTTGAGAGTTTAGTTTTAAATGTTTCCAAGCGACCTTTAGATTTTGGGTTAACAGTGATATCTTTTTTTCGTTTATATTTGTTTATATTTGGTATAGTGATCAATAGTCCACTATGATCAAAGTCTAATAAATTAATAATTTTTTTGTGGGTAGGTAAAATATCTGCATAAATATTATCTAGGCAAGATGCAGTAGTGGGGGTTATTCTAGTAGGCTCCATAAATAGATTTACAAGATTGTATGACTGAAACAAACATATAATTTTAGTGCTTAGGCTAGAAGTTTCTAACAAATCAACGTCGAAGTCGCCACAAACGATGACAGACTTACTAGAGTTACAAATTTTTTGCAACACTTCATCCATTACTTTTTCAAAACAATCATACAATCCTTTAGGTGGTCTGTACACACTTAATATAACAAACTGCTCCAATTCAATACAGGCAATTTCAACTGTCTGTTCAACAGAGAGGCTCACAATATCCTTGCGGTCTTTAAACTTAAGTATATTATTTATGAAAATTAATGAGCCACCATGTATAGCGTTTACTCTGCTGAACGAACTACCAACCTGGTGATTACTATAATTAAACATAATCTGATGGCTTTTAAGCCAATGTTCAGTTATACAAAGAATATCTACATTGTTAAATTTAAGGAATAATTCTATTTCTAAATCCTTGCCCATACAACCATAAATATTTTGGTGCACCAGGTTGATACTATTTGTTGATTTTAAAACATTGTTTTCACCATTCTTTAAATGATGTTGCCGACAATGCTTGATTGTGCTGCTCCCAGATGCTAGTAGGCTGCGCTCGCTGTTGTGATGACCGCTATTTGACCTCCAGCTGAATTCTGGACGCTGTGTGATGGCGTGGCTTTTTTCTTGCGATCGCGGGTCGACTTTAAACCTATTTGACTGTTGCTAAGACGGATTTAAAGGACCATTATAGGCGCAGGTATTAATTAAAGCAAGCGGACTGTATTTTAGAACGGTTTATTAGGTGGTTCACAAATAGCAACTAAGTACTAAATCAAAAAGGGTATGTCTGAGCTGAGCGCGGTCGTGTCGATTGATGCAATGCCGACCGCCGCGCTGCGTCGCTCGGTGACGGCGTCGTAGTGTGGTATTTGATGTATGTGTGAACAGGGCGGCCGCAGACGAACCAAATTTATCGAGGAATAGTTTCAAGATACTTGGGGTACCTGACGAGATGGGTTTAAACCCAAACAGTTGGTCTAAATATGAAGAAGCAGACCGCCGTTTGTCTTCATATCGTTTGCAAAGTAAATCGAAAATAAGTGGGTAGTTATCAGTCGATAAATTAATCCCAGAGCACACTGCACGAGCCATAGCTGACAACTTCCCTATTATGTAATATAATTTCTCACTTATATTATTATGTACGGTATTACGAAAGCTCGCAATAAATAACGGCCAATTTTTAATATTTCCGTTAAATTCGGGAATCTCAATTGCGTATTGGAGTCCCAACTTGCAGTTTTTCCTTGGCCCTTTTTATTCGGCCCATCAGGTCCTCGAACGACGAGAGTGCCTGGTAATTGATGACATAATCAGGATTTAATTTAAGCTCATGGATTGCAGTGTCGTCCAGCACGCTTTCAAAATCTGTTTGTAATTTTTCTAACGATTATAAATCACAGAAGAACGATTATCTGTCGAATTCTTCTTAATCAATATTTTTTATTTTATAACAGACTAGCAAACCCGGTGAACTCCGTTTCGCCACCAGATGGCTTCGTTTTATGTAACATTTCGTTTGATGATTAAAAGAAGAAGATTTTTTTTTTTGTTTTGTATTTGAAAAGGAAAAATTTTATTTCATTTTACAACAGTAATGAATTCATTTCGATTACAAAAATGAAGTGTTATTTAGTTGAACTTCTCTAAGTAAATGAAAGTGAATCCAAAGTAAATACTGAATCGAAGCGTTATACGTGTCCGCAAATTATCCGTTTCATTGAAGTGCTCTTTGGTAAACCACATTTTTTGTTTTTTGGTCTGACGTTAACACAAACAAAGCGGATGGTTTCCAAACTCGTGAACACGCAACGTATAACTGTCCATGTGAAAAACAATGATTTTCTAAATTTATCCCGCGAACACTAAGCGATTGGCCTTGCGACTTGTTAATTGTCATTGCGAACGCCAGGCGAACTGGAAATTGCAATCGTTTGAAGTCAAACGGAAGATCAGTCGGAATCATTGGTATTCGAGGAATACATACATTTTCACCTGCGTACTTTCCGTTAATAATGGTTGCCTCAATAAAATTCGGCATAAGTCTTTTTACCGAAAGTCGAGTACCGTTGCAAAGTCGCGGTGGATTCAAATTACGCAATATCATAATAACTGTACCAACTTTGAGTTGCAAGTTATGTGGTGGATATCCTGGTAACTCCAGAGAGTTCAAAAACTCCGTTGGATAATTTACTACATCATCGGGATTTGTTATGGAATCAACGGATTTGTATGTCACCAAATCGCCAGCAATTTTTGATTGAATGGTGAAATTCAGTGCGTGTACATCATTATTCTTTGCGGCAAGAATTGCTCGTTGACTTAACCAAGCATAATTCTGATAATTCTTACTAATGTTTGGGAAAACATTTTCAATAAGAGCTAATTGAGAGTCTACAAATCGGCAAAAGTCGTTGGTAAGAGTAATTAATCCAGATGTCGCATCAACTGGGACTTTTCCATTTCCAACAGCTAACAATTGTTTGGAAAATTGTGCAGCACTTTGATCATTTTGAAGTTGAACTCTCATATTAGTGGTTAGCGATAATGTTTTTACGTTATTCCATAAAGGTGATGCCTTCAGGCAAGCATTCAATTCATCTGCAGGTGTTCCACGGGAAATTACTGGCAACGTCTGCCTGAAATCGCCTGCCAACAATATCATCAAGCCGTCAAACATGTTGTTATTTCGCCGAAGATCCTTCAGTGTGAAGTTAAGTGCTTCAAGTGATTTCTTATGTGCCATTGTGCACTCATCCCAAACAATGAGCTTGCATTGCATCAACAATTTTCCCATTGCACTGGATCGGGAAATATTGCATGTTGGAGTATTAATTGTGTTTAAATTGAGTGGCAACTTAAGCGCAGAATGTGCAGTACGACCGCCATCTAGAAGAGTCGCCGCAATTCCAGATGATGCTAACGCCAAAGCTATGTCACATCTTGATCGAATAGTGGCCAAAATCAATGAAATGACAAATGTTTTCCCTGTTCCTCCAGGTGCGTCCAGGAATAATAGACCACCAGTATTATTGTCCACCGCTTGCATTTATGTTTCGTATACTTGTTTTTGCTGTTCATTCAGCAACGGCACATTATTTCGAACGAATTCCTGCAATGTATCAACATTGTATTGCAGCTCTCGATTTAATTCTTGGTTGAATGCATCGTGCATCGATCGATTTGGCGCAATCATTCCTACTTCAATCAGTAGCTTGTTTGCAATAGTCAAGCATTGATCCTCAATCAGAATCAATCCTTCATTGTAGATTTCATCGGCTATTTAGATGTCAGGATTATTCGTTTGAATGCGCAAGCGATGCAAGATATCTTCACATATGTCGTCTTTGTATTTGTTCCATAACTGAATTGGTTGACATGCTTGTCGATATGTTTGGCATTGGTGGCCATTCACAGTTTTCAAATGCGCAAATGATTTTGGTCCACGTACATTTACCAACAGCGGTCGCAAATAAAAACATTCATCATTTCTAGGATGAACAGTATACATGCGACCTAGTGCATCAGTGGAAAACACCTGTGGCCAATCTGGAACTGGGGTTCCTTGTTTGCGACGTTGGAATTTCTTTGTTGATTGATTCTAAGTGTAATACTTGGGCATTTCAACATACATCAGCGTCGCTGCGAATGGATCTGCTTCACACATTGCTAAGAAGCTAATCAATGTTGTCGATGGTGGTCTCTCAGCTCGTTGTGCCGCATTAGCCTCAGTGAAGTAAACTCTTTGACCATTTTCCAAATGCACTGCTAAATGTACAATTGAAATTGAAATTGAATAAAAATTTGCACAATACACGTGATTGATTTGATGGTTTCCAATTGTAATGTTAGGAAACGAATAACTTATTTTTTTTACTTTTTTTTCACAATTTCACAGTGAACACAATACCGGTTTGTCACATGAAATTAACTGAGCAGAGAACAATGAGTAGCTGTTAAACAATGTATCACGCACCGGCGCCATCTACTTAAAATATTGGTTTGTAGTACATGCTATGTATCAGAGATGGCGCTGTATTTGAAAAAAGATTTTCCCGCTTTTCTGTTGAAATTTTTCCTGAATTTTCTTTACTATAAACCTCACGGAGCCCGAGACCTTTCCAACGAATGCAAAACCGGGGAAATCGGTTCGTGCGTTCTGGAGTTATAGCGTCAGGAAGGAAAACCCGACTTATTTTTATATAGTAAAAAAAAAAAAGATACCATGCATGCGAGAAAATATTATATCTCTTTTAGACACGTGTCGCTTTATAGTTAGGTCGGTATGCGACATTATTCCAGTCTATTACAACGATACAATTACAAAGAAACAGGTGTTGTAAGTACTACTACTCTGCGTAGTCGGTGATTCGAAAAATTGAACTAATGGGTTAGTTAATACATTAAATACGATAACGCGGGAGGGGTGAGCGACACCCTACTAGCACGTATGCTAGTCAGTATTACGAAATTAAGTATCGAAAAATGAAATATGCGTATGACGTTAATTCGCTCAGTGTGAATCAAGCCTTATAACGATATTTCTCGAACAAAGAACAAAGAAATATAAATGTACCCACTTATTACTACAATGAGTGGTGAAATCGATATTCCTAATAAATGTTACTAGATACAGATAGAACTTTATGAATATCATGCGAACTGTATATATATAGCTACGACAAGTATATACCTTGCCCCACTGGCCCAGTATTTGCGCGGGAATAGCAAACGTAACTAGATATATTTTTTTACAAAATATTGAATACGGGTTGAACTAATGTAAATTTACCTATTTGTCGGAAAGTGGTACGCGAATTTTCAAAAATTTAAAGGAGGTAGCTTACAGGCAGGAATATTTACAAAGAAGCCAGCTTGTAAAGATAAAATTTTTCTTCCACCGCCTAGCGTCAAAGATAATTTTTCAGCATGAGACTCTATTTACCTATCTTCAGGTTCTCTGCTTGATGAATGTTTGTTGTAATTAAGAGTCCGTAGATTTGGTCTTCACTTCTCACATTTATTGCAACACTGCATCACATTACAGTCTTATAGATAATTAAGTGTAGCACTTACAGTTGATGGTGAACAATTATTACCCATCATTCCAAGATTAATAATCCAGGTCCAGAGAGGAGATCCCACAAGTAATATCGCAGCTATGGTCATACTATCCTGATTATTCATGGACACGTGGACGTGTCTTCAGAACCCATTGCCAAGACCGCATTGTTCTTCCAAAAATAAGTGAGGTTAAGATCCGACCATTTTCCAATAAGGTTATCTGGTAAAGTAAGTATAACCTAGGAACCCTGTCGACAATAAGAAAGGAATTCGGTGAGACTCATAAATGCCACGCTTAAGATTTAGCGTAACTACAGAAAAATCCCAAAAAGAGTACTTACAGCGTCTCCATTCTTATGCTTATAGCATTTGAACTTAACTCTGGTCCCTTTAACTCCTCGAGACATGATAAAGTGCTTTTAAGAAGTATTTTCCAGTAAATAAAGTTTAAGAGTCAGACTCGCTCCAGATCAAGTTGGAAAAAAAAAAGTCAAACGACAATCTGTCAATCCGTCAACTTACAAAATAACGCTCCATTCCACGAATCTAACTTACTATATTTTTAAGTGTTACAAGCTAGCATCGGAAAAAAAGGATAAACTCACCAAGCACTCCACGCAGAGTTCAGCATCACACTTTGTCACCAGAAAGTTCGATATTTTTCAGGTTTAAGCTTAAACCGAGAGCGTGCACGTTTCGAAAAAACGTCTTAGCAGCCATTAAAATACGTCACACGATGACACTTCATTAGCATACTGCACACTAGTCTCTTCTCGCTCGCATCAATACGTTAGGCTTGTGAGAGGAAAAGGACGGGAGATAAGGAGAAATAAGGAACATTACACCACCCATACTAAACCGACAGCTATGCAATGTTGCAATTCGCATAACAGCTAATAATCGAATTTGTTCGAATTAGTTTATCGCCAATTTGATTCCAGCGCAACCAGAACCATTTCGGAATAAATACTCTTTTGAACAAGAAAAGAATTTTGCAAATCCATCTATACATAACGTAGTTATGCCTGAACATACATAAAAAATATAAATATGATAACCTCCGCCATATAATTGAAGTCAGTTATAAAACCTACTACTTCAAAATTTTCATTCAAAAAGGTCTCTTTTTAAATGGATTTCCAGATTATTTAGTCTTAAGTCGATATACGTTGGTTCAGTAATCTTTATAAATAGCGCTCGTTGGCTCTGAGTGCTCCGTCCCAGTCTTGTTAAGCTTCCATATGACAGATATTTCACCCCAGATTTGTCTTTTCAAAGCCCTTATAGATTTCAAGAAGATTTTGACTGTTTCTTAAAACCTTTTCGGCTTTTAAGGCCCAATGATTAATACTAAGCGATTTTTGTGCAATTGCGATTACATGAAAGAAATTTAAAAAGAAAATCGGATATGTGTAGCTTTAATATTTTGTTAGATTAGCAAAAATTTTATTTTGAAAAAATGTGAGTTAAGGTGTGCATACTTTGCGTTTAAAATTTTATTAAATTTTCATGATTTTTCACTGTGAATGAAGCCAGTCGGGGGTGCGCAGGAATTTAAATGTATCCCAGACCCTGACTCATGGCAGCGGTAGGAACAGTGGGGTTTTAGTCGGTAGTAGTCTGACATGACCCTCCGTTGTTGTTTCTTCTTACTCCTCCTTTGTTATTTTCTGATTAATTTCATTGCGGGACCCAAGACAATATAATTGTTTCCCTGGGACTCGTCGAGCTTCATTGTCTCGGCGTTTTTTTCTGGTCATCGCCACTGTTGATTTTTGATTTCAAAAGTTGCAGTGGTTTGGGAATGATATGGCGCGCTTGTCCCAAAAAACCGGTCAAACGCGAGCCTATCAACGATTTAAAAAAAAAACTTTGTAAATTTAGGGTTCCGTACCAAATGAGGGAATTATCAAAGAAAAAATCTGATTTATTAATAATGTATAATATTTTATTGATAAATCTGACTTTTTCTTTATTTTTTATTGTTACAGCGCAAGCGTTAATAGATAATTGACGCTTGCGCTGTAGTGAAGCGAGGGACAGAAACGTAACAAACACCGCGCGTTTGTCGGGCGATCCTGAAACGTTCTTTTCGTTTTTAGAGGTCTAGGTTACATTTAAAATATCTGAAAACAATTTGTTGGTAATCTGGGCAGCAATACAAAAGATTTAAAAAAAAAATGAACCAGGCTGCTATGATGTCTCACAGCAGTCTGGTTCAATTTTTTTTTAAATTTTACTAGCCTGTCGGTTGGTTAAATTTTTTGACATTTTTGAGTGTGCTCAGACCACATGTGATGCGCAAAATTTCTGAAAACAAACTTTTTCTTAGTAAAATGACGAAACCTATGTACATTTTTAATATCAGATATATTGTGATAAAACCGTCTGCTTATTTTTTTTGGCATAACAGCAATGGGGCCCCATAAAACTGAGACAGTTTTGGCCGGTGCTGCCCACCTAGTCGGGTTCAGATTCATCTAGCCTAACGATTTTATACGGTGTAGGCCGTAAAACGATGGAACATGGTTTTGGTTGTGGGCTCTCGTACTATTACGTTTTCTTTCATTGTTTTGAGAACATTGGTGATGAAATAATTTACACAACGTAATGCCTGCCTGGGTTTCAATCCACAACCTACAACTTGTAAGTTCCAAGCTCCTCTTTCGTCCAAGCTAGTGCCGTGAACAGACGTGTTGTTGTTTTGCTCCTAATTACAACTGACTTACACCACGCGATAATAGTACGTAATTCTAAGTGAGCAAGTTACTATTTTTCCATCCGCTAGTTTAACTGACCATCCACGGAGGTTCGCCCCCGTGGGGAAAAGAAATAGGCGCCATAATTGTCGTCCTGCTCTGCCCCGCTGCTACGGGCCACTAAACGTCACCAGCGCACGTTGCCGCCTGCACATCGTACACACTGCGCGGAAACGTGAGGGTTAACAAAATTGCTGTCCCACTCACGCCTCATGAAGATTGCGCTACAAAGCTACTACGGTAATGATACTCAGCTTAAAATCGCGTCACTTGCTGTGCGGGGTAATTAAGTTTGTTTACTATTAACATTTCCTTCAATTTACACGGAGCGGCTGCTGTCTCATATATTTTTTTGAAGTCGTATATCATCTGAAAACAAGTGTGATAACATGTCAGTATCACGTACGCCACCGAAAACAACTAAAGCAACCGCGAAGGATCTGTAGAAATCGTTATTTCCACTGCCGGGAATTGAACCCGAGCTATTCAGTCTACTTGTTGCCTCGGTCGAGAGAGAACGTGAGTTGTGTTATTTTTTTTCGCGCATTTCACCTATTGGTTGATTTGCATAATCCCAAATCTCTGTCGCACCTCAAGTGTTTTTATGGCCCGGTGACACCTTTTGGGCGGACCTAGAAGAAGATAGCATACACAGTTGCATCGCAAAATCCAACCAGCGTGAATCACCGTGATTGGCGAGGATTCGAACCAGCAACCACATGCGCACGGCGGTGGAGTGCCGCGCGCTCGGCCGCTAAGCCACGCATTCACTCATAATTACGACGAAATAGCTAACCAGATAACCGCGACATCTGCTACGGCAACGTCACACTGCTACGCGCATGGAGATCGGCTACGACGCGCTTGCTACGGTTTTTGCTACGCCACCTACACAGTCAGTGCTACGGGACAGCTGGTATCGACTACGCAACTCTTTCCTGTGCTACGCATTAATATAAACCGTTGTAAACTTTGCAATAATTAATCATCGGACATGCAGCGTTCTCCACCCAATAAATCGTATAAAACCACGAATAACCCAATAATGGACCAGGCTCAGTCAGTTCCGAATATCGTTCAAGCGGTGAATGACCCTGACTTTGTCAATATAAGCACTCGTCATAAACGCCCACGACTTGACGAGTCCTCGAGTGATCAGTTGCAAGAATTTAAACAAGAAATTAAGGAAATGCTCACGTCATGGAAGTCCGAACAAGACCTATCTATTGCGAAAGTAATGGCGGATCAGACAGCCTTGATTACAAAGTTAATCTCTGGGATGGCCGAATTGAAACTCCAAAACTCCCAAATTCAGCAAACAAACGTAGAAATTGAAAAATCTGTTTCTACTATCAGTGAACTTTATGATGGAATGAAGTGCGAAATGAAGCGGCTCCACGATCAGTGTAATGAATATAGGAAGCAAGCAGAGTCATTGGAAAAAACTGTAAGGGATCTTCAATTCAAATCCCGTTCGTCATGCGTTGAAGTACGGAACATCCCCTCTAACAACGGTAAGGAAACAATTGCCGACCTCACAAGGATTGTGACTGCCCTTGGAACAATAGTTGGCCTCCCGATCTCAGCGACAAGTATTCGCGATATCTACCGCCTACCAGGAAAATCGGCCACAAATAAATCAATTGTTGCTGAGTTTACTAGTGTTCATCTGAAAACAGAACTTTTATCTCGTTTGCGAGGGTTTAACAATAAGCAACCAAACAAAGAAAGCAAACTCAACACGGAGTTGCTGGGATTAGCTGGCCAAAAACGTGCAGTCTATGTCGACGAGCATCTGCCTAACTCAACCAGGAAACTATTCTATCTGGCGAGAGAATATGCAAAGAAACAAGAGTTTAAATTCTGTTGGGTCACAAACGGAAATATTTTCTTGCGTAAACAACCAGGAGATCAGCATATCCTCGTTAAGTCGGAAGCTACTCTACAAGAATTACAAACGAAGACATGACTACACAATTTAGATATAGTAGATCAATTTTTCTACAGCATATCGCTTAACGATCTTCTTTTATTTAAGTTTCTTTTAAATGTCTGTTTTAATATTGTCATGTTTAACTCAACTGATTCACCTCACTTATATACTAGGGTGACACACACATATATTATTTACAAAGTTACACAAATACATACACCGAATCTATATAAACACATGTACACTAACATTCGAGCTTTTTCATCTAACTCTAATTTCAGTTTTATGGCTTTTTCCGAATACTTACCGAGTGGCCAAGCTATTCTTCGATGTGTTAGGTTGGTTCAATATATCATGCATTACTTATTTTACAAATGGCTAATTTAATTAACAACGTCTTATTAGACTTGGACGATATTACAGTTGCAAAGGCCTTTACTTGTGTTCCGGAAGAATGCACAAAATATTTAAATAAGTCAAATAAATGTATTACTATTCTTCATATTAACATACGCAGTATTAATAAGAATTTTGATGAACTTTTAACCCTACTTTCCATAGTTAAAGTGCCTTGTGACATTCTGATTTTAACCGAATGCTGGTTAAGTAAAATTGCTAACCTGCCGGTGTTGGACGGTTTCAACTCTTACTATACTAAACAAACTAACAACCAAAATGAAGGAGTGGCTTTGTACATAAAAAATTACATTGAGTGCTCCGTAAACGAGCCGGTTTTTACAAATGGAAACTGTCTCATATGCCAAATAAACAGTGAAATAGTAATAATTGCCATGTATCGTTCGCCATCATATAAAACTAAAATTGAATTTGATTGCTTCCTTGACAGTTTAGACAGCGTCTTTTCCTCCTTAAATAATTTTAAAAGTATATATCTCATTGGCGACATCAACATAGACATTAAACCGTCAAATCAGGATGAGCGCTGTGCCAATTATTTAACTCTCAATGCCACTCATGGTCTTTTACCTGGGCATTACTATCCGACCAGAATCAATAATTGTATAGACCACGTCCTATTAAAATCAAATAGACCTACAAACGTATTGGTCCTACAATCTTCTATTACTGATCACCTACCGCTCCTGGTTGAAATCGACGATGTAGAACTAGCGAAACTGTCTGCTCCAAGTTACAAAATCCCAAAGATTGAATACTGCAATGTCTTAAAAGACATTGAATGTCAGGATTTTTCTCAAGTTACCAACACGGAAGATCCTAACATTGCCTCCACTAATTTGGTTAGCCTTATACAATCTATCCTAAACAAGCACACTAAAATAGTAAAAGTTCCGAAAAAAGAAAGAAATCTTAAACCTTGGATAACTCCAGGTCTATTGCGTTGCATTCGTAATCGTGATAAACTCCATAAAAAGGCTCGTAATTTACCTAACAATGATATTTTGCAGATCACATATAGACGCTATCGGAATTTTTGCAATTGCCTTCTTAGAAAGCTTAAAACAGCGCATGAAAAACTTGAATTGGAAAAAGCAAAACATAATCCCAAAACGTTATGGAATAAAATTAAAGAGATTGCAAATACTAAAAAAAGTACAAAACCACCTCTAGAACTCCTAAAAATCCACCCAAACCCATACATTGCAGCCAGTGAGGTATGTAAGTTTTTTGCTACCATAGGCACAAACCTAGCGTCTAAAATTACCTCCTCCACACAACCAGTTACTTCACCCAAAACGTCCCCTCATAACTCTTTTGTTCTCCTTTCTGTTGATGACGCTGAAGTCGAGTCCACTATTATGAACCTAAGAAATGATAGTGCCACCGGTTGGGACGGTATCTCCTCTACTCTTCTAAAACTATGTAGAAAAACTCTTGCACCATTAATAACACACATAATTAACATATCCATTGCAAATGGAATTTTCCCTGAACCTTTCAAAAAGGCCCTGATCCATCCGATCTTTAAGAGTGGGAGCAGGGACTGTGCGAACAACTATAGACCGATCTCTGTTCTTTCAGCTATTTCTAAGGTTATGGAGAGGCTGATTAATGGTCGTCTACTGAACTTTCTAGAGAAAAATAAAATTTTAGCGCCCAACCAGTATGGCTATAAAAAAGGGGTCTCTACAGAAGATGCAATTACTGACCTTACAGAACTCGTCGCGAGGAAGTTAGACGACCATAAAAGGTGCCTTGCCATATTCCTGGACTTAACAAAAGCCTTCGATACGGTCTCTGTTCCTACTCTTCTTTCAAAAATGGAAAGCATAGGTATTCGAGGTAAAACGCTCGATCTGTTCAAAAGTTATCTCCAACACAGAAGACTCAGTGTCAAGATTGACACGTGCGTCAGCGGTGAAGAAATTATCTCATATGGAGTGCCGCAAGGCAGTGTACTTGGTCCTACTCTGTTCCTTGTATATATAAATGATCTTTGTACACTGCCCCTACTCAACTCCAATATCTTCACATATGCTGACGACACGGCAATCGTAGTTTATGGTGATACATGGGCTGATCTAAAATATCATTCGGAACAATCTTTACAGGTGCTTATGAACTGGCTGCAGCAAAATCTACTTTCCCTAAACCTATCCAAAACCAATTTCATACCATTCAGTATTAGTCACAGAACCAAAGCTCCTCCGGAATTGACTATAACCGCACATTCATGTGATGATTCCTCTTCATGTTCTTGCACAACACTAACTCGTGCCAGTCACACCAAATACTTAGGCGTAACGATCGATGACGGGCTGAAGTGGTACACCCATGTCGATAATTTAGTCTCAAAAGTTAGGAAACTAATCTACATAATTTAAGTCGCTAAGACAGTGTGCGGATTCAAAAACATTGAAGATGGTGTATCTCGCGCTTTGCGAGTCCGTTATAGGTTACTGCATCCCAGTGTGGGGTGGCACTGGCAAAACTAAATTGCTAGGTTTGGAGCGGGCACAGAGGGCTGTTCTTAAGGTGATGATTGGAAAACCTTTTAGGTTCCCCACAACCCAATTATATGCGGACTGTAAAGTAATTACAGTGTGACAGCTCTTTGTGCTCCGAGCCACCCTCTGCAAACACAGCCAGATCCCCTCTCCAGGTCCTAACAAGCGATCTTTAATCACATCATGCCGATCAATACCCCACAAAACGTCCTTCGCTAGTCAACAACTTTATGTTTTAAGTTCTCTTATCTATAGAAAGATCAGCAAACATATTCAAATAAATAAGTTAAATAGATATGAAGCAAAAACCAAATTAAAAAAGTGGCTGTATGACTTGGATTATTCTAGAACAGAAGAACTACTCATCTTTCCTCACTAGTCTCGCATTCAAATGTAGAATCCCACATTCCACACTCACTACGCTTGATTCCAACATGTTTAAACCCCAAATTATTTGTCTTGCTAATCAAATCATCCCACTTAAACATAATTGTGTATGTTAGTAGTTATTGAACAAACACACACAACACTTACACACACACACCATCAGGCGCACTCATCACACTGGAATCCACACTTACACACGCAGTAAATCCTAGAAACTATAGATTCACATTCCTCTTTTAAATTATCTTTTGTTCCTTTTTATTTTTCTTATAACAAGATCATGTATTTAATTAGGTTCACAACGAACAAGGTGCGATGAAAATGAGTATTTGTGCACGAAGCTTCAGTAGAACACTGTCTCCTAAGGCACAGGTTTCCCCTAGTTTAGGAGGCAGGGTTTCCATCATTCAAGACACCTTTTTTTTTTTTTTTTATAACCTATTGTTCTTGTAACCCATTTACTACTATTTGTAACAAAAAAAAAAAATAAAAAAAAAAAATTTACTTCTCCCGGTGGCACCGCTATTACATTTTTAGTATCGGCATCAGTAAATTCTTCCGCATCTGACATCGTTTCTTAATAAAAAAAAAATCGCTCACCGCTTATGCTTAGACCACAACCAACCTCCAATGTGTACGACTTGGCTCCTGTAGAATCACCGTCCTTCTTATTTCACCGGTAAGGCTTGTGTCCAGCTGCACCTGATTATTCCGTATGCGCGGTAGTCGAGGGTCACCAATGTAGAAATCGTTATTTCCACTGCCGGGAATTGAACCCGAGCTATTTACAGCAAATTGCAAAGCTTAGCGAAACAGAGGAAGATGAAATGAAGAAGAATGAATTATGAAAAATTAATGTAATGGTTAAAAACTTAAATAACAAGCCAAAGCAAAATTAAGCGTGGCGCGATCACAATGATTCGGTAGACGGTAGAACGAAGACTGGCGCTCGCACCTCGCACCTCGGCTCCCTCACCGCTCGCCTCGCCATTCGCCCCGCCGTTCAAATATCACGCGCACTACGAATGCGATGTGTGTGAACAATAGATCGTATGATCTGTGAGTATGGCCCAAGGTGCATGAGCGGAGCGATTCCGCTTCGAAATCAAAGGTGGCGGTCCAAGTGGAAATTAATCGCGCCACAGATCCATTGCACGTTACCCATGATTCTGACACTGCATCTGATCGAATCCCTTCTGACAGTGATTCGACCAGTCTATTGATCACCTCACGCAAACTTAAGCGGAAACAGGGTGACTTGCATATGGTCGAAATAAGGGAATTATTTGATGAGTTCTCAAAGATCCAAACGTCCAAATTTGATACCCTGGCTACCGCCATGACCCAGGAAGAAACTGCTGAGATGAGGAAATCCGT
The DNA here is from genome assembly GCA_951329385.1 of Polia nebulosa. Taxonomy (NCBI): domain Eukaryota; kingdom Metazoa; phylum Arthropoda; class Insecta; order Lepidoptera; family Noctuidae; genus Polia; species Polia nebulosa. The sequence goes on along the minus strand of OX589610.1, from coordinate 17,191,613 downwards.
TACCTTCATGTCTGAAAAATATGATGAACTACTCTCTAGTAGTTAGTCTAGTAGACTCTCTAGTCTGGTCAAAACACAGAAAGAGAATTCCACGTATAAAATACAGGTTGAACTGCTGGAACAGAAGGTCGATTTTCTGGAAAGGAAAGCCAGATCCACCACAATTGAACTGAGTCCCCAACGGAGACAAGGATAATATTACACAAATAGTAACTAAAGTCTGTGAAGTTCTACAGCAGCCTGTGCAGCTTTTCGATATTCGAGACGCATACAGATGAAAAACCAAAAGTAATGCCATCCGTCTCATCATAATTGAATTTGCAACAAAAAATATTAAAGAAAATGTTATACAGAGGGCGAAGTTGTTTAATAAAAGTAACAAGGAGAGTAAGTTTAATAGCTCACACCTTATGTTAAACGGCCCAATAGAGCCGGTTTATATCTCTGAGTCTCTTACTCCATTTGCTCGGAAATTATTTTACCTTGCTCGTCAACAAAGTAATGATCTACCTACTATTCGCATTGATAATGAGGAAGATATCCATAAACTTGCTCAAACCTGATTATTTACCCCAAGTAAGTGTACCTTAACTGATTATGGCTCCATACGGTTATTTTATTCGTTAGTCGTTAACCTTAATTTTATTTTTTTTTACTGTTTTATATCATGTTTGTATTGTCTTGAAGATTACATTATTCACATTCACACACTTTCACACACACGTCCAACTGCAGATGAACGTAATATGCGGTATTATTATTTTTCCATTTAATCTATTCTATCACCACACCCCTAGATCAACATGTGCTATAAATTATATAATTCGATAACATAAACATACATAATAACATATCTACTGACGTTGATTTAATTATCGTGGCTAATGCATCTACTTGTGACATTGACGAATGCGTATCCCTTATCCCACCTGCTAAAAATCCTTGAAGATCATTACTCAAAATAAAAGAAGCATTAACTGTAACATGGATGGTATGATTGCACTTTTGACTAGATCCCGTGTTGACTGGGATTTGATAGTGTTAACGGAGTGCTGGCTTCTTGGGGTACATTACCTTCCTACATTAGAAGGGTTTGAATGTTATTCAACAGCTAATAACCAAACCCAAAATGAAGGGATAGTGGTTTTTTATTAAAAAAGGCATTAACGCATGTGTAAAGAAGCTTTCCATAATGGATTGTAATAGCTTATTAATAACACTAGAAAAACATACCGCGGTTTTGGCTATTTACCGGTCACCTAGTGTTAGGAATGTCGATATTTTTTTGGAGAGTCTACATAGTGTGCTGGATATTTTTGTGTCAAAGTATACAAGCTTTATTCTAACGGGTGATATTAATATCGACATTTCTGAAAACACATCTGACACACGTAAACACAATTATTTAAATCTTATGGCTTCGCATGGTATGCTGCCAGCCCACTTGATTCCAATACATTCAAAATCCTGTGTAGACCATGTCATACTCAAAACTAGATTTCCAGCGTCATGCTTGGTAGCTGAGACCTCCCTGACTTATTATTATAGTGTCATACTCACTATTAATATGTCGATTCATGTCTAACATCATTCAAAAAACTTAAGGCGGACTGATTATTCTTCCCTTGATGTGGATATCGCTGGTAGGTATTGACTTTACGCCTCTCTACTCATTAACTGATGTGAATGATGCTGTAGCAGCTTTTACTGGTTCTCCACACACTGCTGTAGAATCATGCTCAAAAACCATAACTGTAGCAAGAGGGAAGGTAATCTCAAAGCCGTGGATAACTCCAGAGCTTTTGAAGTGCATGAGAAACAGGGATAAACTTCACCTTAAATTTAAAAAAAAATCTTAATAATGCGACACTCAAGTTAACCTATACTAGATATAGGATTTTTTGTAATGGCTAATTGAGAAAATTGAAAAGGGAATATGAGAAAAATGAAATTGATAAAGCTGCAAATGTTTCGAAAAAGCTCTGGCACGTAATAAAAAAAATCACTAATACTACCCGTTCAAAAGCAGTTGCTTCTGAATTGATATCACCAAGTAACCCCCGGCAGTATGTTGACACTATAAAGGCCTTTTTGCAAATGTCGGAAAAACATTAGCTGAGAAACACTTATCTGAAATATTCTCGCCAGACACCCCGTTACTTTCTACACCTTCTTGTTCGCATTCTTTCGTAATATTCAACAGATGTTCAAATTCAAATTCAAATTCATTTATTGTTTGTCACAGGTGGAAAAGCAGTAAAGTTCTTATCATAATAATATATAGATCGCTGCAACATACCCATAGGGCGTACAATATTCAATAATGATTTTAAAAACTAGTCCATCATAAAAAAAAGAGAGAGAAAAATAGCCATTTACTTAATCTAAAAGTTAATTGCGCTGCTAGACGTGACAAAATATTATCTGCAGCTGTTCTATCCCGTTATAGACCCTTCTTAATTTCCCCACTGACCTTTATTTATAACTTGGCATTTTCAACTGTATATTTTCCACAAGCTTTCAAACTATCGCAAATCCTTCCTATTCATAAGTCTGGTGACAGGGATTGTGTCAATAACTACAGACCTATTTCTATATTGCCTACTCTGTCAAAAATTTTGGAGACACTTATAAATAAAAGACTGTTTAACTACCTGGATTAATACAAGCTACTTTCTAATTCACAATATGGCTTTAGATGTAATAAATCTACTAGTGATGCTGTTTGTGAAGTTACAGACAATGTTGTTAATAATATTGATAATAAAAACAAAGTTTTGGCTATATTTCTCGATTTGGCAAAGGCATTTGACACAGTCTCTGCCCCCAGACTGCTAGATAAGCTTGAGAGAAATGGGATTCGGGGTATACAGCTAAAAATCCTCACAGACTACCTTAAAGATAGATTTTAGTGCGTCAGAGTTGGTGATTGGATTAGTGGCGATCGTCCTATTACTTATGGAGTTCCCCAATGAAGCGTCCTCGGACCTACTCTGTTTCTCATTTATATTCGCGACCTCTGTAATCTGGAACTCCAAAATGGGAAAATTGTTGCTTTTGCAGACAACACGGCTCTTATTTTTAAAGACACCTCATGGTGTAAAACGTTTCAACATGCTCAGCAAGCCTTTGATGCTGTTAACCAATGGCTAAAATGCAACCTTTTAACACCAAATGTGGACAAAACAAAAGTTCTAAAGTTTTCTTTCCGAAATGACTCACAAAAGTTGAACAATTCTGATACTATTGTCGCGCACTCTCATAATTGCTATTGCTTAATAACCTGTAACTGTTCTTCGCTTGAGCAAACTAGCACCATCAAGTACCTTGGCGTCTTGATTGACAGTAGACTTAGCTTTGCTCCTCACACAGACCTTGTTTCTTCAAGAGTGTGGAAATTAATGTATACTTTCAAAACTTTCAGACATATAGCAAATTCTAAGTTATTAAAAACAGTATACTTTGCCCTATGCCAATCGATTCTGGTTTATTGCATAACATGCTGGTGCATGTAAGACAATAATATTAAAACTTGAATGCGCTCAAAGAGCTCTGCTCAAACTTAGTTCTTTTCTGCCCTTCTTTACCAAACCTGCGAAGTATTAACAGTGAGGCAGCTTTTCATACTCCACACTATTATCAGAATGCATGGTCTCCTGACATATAACTCAACAGCTTTTTTACTTCTGTAAAAAAGCTGTTGAGTTATATGTGATGAGTGTGGCAAGCTTTGTATACGCAAATTGTATGCTTTCTACATTTCTATGTAGAAAGCTTACAATTTGCGTATTGCGTATACAAAACTTGCCACACTCATTTTACACAGAAATTTTTAAATTTTCTAGGTGGCCATGTGTATAACCGTATTAATCAAATCCTAAAAATATATCCATTATCTAAAAAAAACTGTAAAAAATTAGTAAATGAATGGCTCCTAAGTCGTGGTTGTAACAAGACGGAAGCTTGTAACGGTTAAAAAAAATAGTAATAAGTGTACCTGTTGGTTCGGGGTTTTTGGTGCCATCTGGCCGAGAACGGGTGTAGTACTGCGAATGTCGAATCAATAGATACTACGAAGACACTAGATGGCGTTTGACCAACTTACTTGAAATCGTAACTATGGAAATTGTGTTATTAAAATCTATTAAAATAAACACAATATACTTTTCTTACTAAATATTAGATTTAATTCAGAAATAAATAATACCTAATTAAAATTTATATGTTACACTGTGGAATGAGATGTTTGACAAGCGATGAAAGGAACGTTATCTTGGGAAGATGGCGCTTCGCCCTTTTTGGCCTTGATACCTTGATGAGTCAAATTCTCCGAGTGTTGGAAAGATCTTAGATAATATTTAACTGATGTCTCGAAAGGCAGCTGGAACCAGAGTTAAGTTCAAATGTGTTAAGCAATGGGATGTAGTACGCTGTGAGTACTCTTTTTGGGTTTTTTTTCTGTACTGATGCTAAATCTTAAGCGCGTGGCATTTATGAGTCTCACCGAAATTTTCTCTTGTTGGCAGGGTTCCTACTTTACATTTAATTTATTATGGATTAAACTTTATAAAATGGTCGGATCATAAACTTCACTTTATTTTTGGAAGAACAATGCGGTCTTAGCAAAAGGTTCGGAACACAGACGTCCACGTGTCCAAAGATGACTAAGGTTAGATGACCATGGCTTAGATACTGCTTGTGGATCTCCTCACTGGACCTTTAATCTTTGATCTTCGAACGATAGGGTAATAGTGACTCATCATAAATTGTAAGTTCAACATATAATTTTCTGTGTACTGAATACTATCTAGTGTGATGCAGTGTTGACAATAAATGTGATATATGTGAAGACCAAATCAAAGGACTCTTATTTACTACAGACATACCTCATGCAATAAACCCGAAGACAGGTAACTAGGGTTTCGTGCCATATATTGTCTTTGACGCTAGCCGGTGGAAGAATAATTTCTTTACAAGCTATCCTAAATTTTGCTGAGTATAATTTACTCACTGGTTTGCACCACATTTGCGTGCTTTCACACTCATACCTTAAATTGTTGTGCAACATACCCTACACACATCTATACATACACCCACATCACTAACTTATTGATTGTCAAGCACAATGCAAAATACTTGAAATTTTTATTTTATTATGTTCTCTTGCTAATCTTCTAACAATAAATATACGTATACTAAATATCTTATTATTTTTGTATACTCACTAAATTTTAGTGCTGTATCAGTGTTGGAAATGCCTCATCTCATCATTATTATTATTTCTAAGTTCGGCTTTTATACTTATTTCTATAAGGAAGAGCACTGATTTCCAAGAAATAGGTTTTTACCTAGTTTGGAAGTCAGGAGTTCAGTAAGTTAAGCTGCCTATTTCTTAGATCATACTTGTGTCTTAGTTTTTAATAGCTATTTCTGTATTAGGCTTGTTTTTGTCCAAATAAACTATAATTATTATTGTTATTATCGGGAAAGTGTATCTTTTCTCAGCTCTTTGGCTGGTTTTGATTACATTTACGGGCTAAGCCATGTAAATGTAGTGTGTGGTGTGTAAATTTTTTTTAATGTTCGTGAGTTGTGTGCTGTGGACCTACTTCGTTATCTTCTATCTGTATGAATTTCCTGACAATTCTACACGTATTTAAAATCGCAGCCTTTTGCATAGTTATGTAAAGGGTTTCCATAAGGTCTAATAATTTTAAGCTATGAAGGAGATTATATTATTATATGATAATAATATCATTTATTTAATTTTATATACATACAATTTTAAATTTTTAAATATTTAGGTACTTAGAAAAACATAAATAAATACAAAAACATTTAAAAACATAAAAAGTAGTTGCCCACCGGTATCGTGAATAGGGTCCAAGCTACCGGTGGTCAGGGCTCCTGAGAAAGGAATCTCCTAACAATATGCGCCGTGTCCAGGAGTAATGTTTTCTGGATAAAGCCCTTGATCCAACTGCCCAACGAAAGCCTCCTGAGATGTTGGTCGAGGCTCTTGGCTATTAAGCCATTGGCCGTCACGACTATCGGCACAATGACTGCTGTATCCACCTCCCACATGTCGACGAGCCAGATCAAGATACTTGGTTTTTTTTATCTTTCTCAGCCTTCACGAGGTTCTCATCATGAGGGACAGCTATATCAACAATCATTGTGCGACGCTCTTGTCGATCTATCACCACTATGTCAGGCTTATTGGCAACAATAGTCCTATCAGTGATGATAGATCGATCCCAATACAACGTGATATTGCCATTTTCGAGAACTGGGTCGGGCTCATACCTATAGTACGGTACTTCAGATTCCACAAAATTGTATTTAAGAGCAAGTTGCTGGTGGATAATCCTGACTACAAGGTTGTGTCTATGCAAATAGTCTCCGTTAGCTAGACGAGGACAACCAGAAATAATGTGTCGCATTGATTCCCCGGGCCGGTGGCATGCCCGACAGATGTCAACCGTACCCGTACTTCACAATATATTTCCGGTAGTTATTCGTCATCATAACTTCGTCCATAATCGCACAGAGAAAACCTTCGGTTTCCCCGAATAGGTCACCAAAGCGCAGCCAGAATACGGACGCTAAGAGATCTACATCGGGTGCATGTAGGACCCGGTAAAAGCGTCCGTGAAGCTCCTTGCTCTGCCATACTTCCCTGCGGTCATTAGTATCCAGTACTTTAAGTTTGCGCCAGTTTTCGTTTGCCAAGGAGAGCGGGGTGAGGCCCTTGTCCACAGCGACCACATCTCGATGCATACCCACGTCGGTTTCTAGGAAATATTCCCTAAGGCTGCATACCTCGCGGTTGTGTAGGGTCTTAGCATTTAAGAAACTACGACCCCCACATTTCCGCGGGATATACAGCCTCATCACCGATGATCGTGGGTGATGCATCCGATTTGCGGTCAGCAGTGTGCGGACCCTCCTATCCAGGGCATCAAGTTCCGTCTGAGTCCATTTGAGTATGCCAAAAGAGTACATCAATACCGGCACGACCCAACCGTTGAAGGCGCGCACCTTGTTCCCGCCTGATAAAAGACTATTTAGTACTTAATTTCAGGCGGCCAAAGAAGCGCTCCTTCAGCGACTGTGTCACGTCAGCAGTATTGATGCCTAACGCTTCCGACATACCCAAACACTTGTAGGTTTCGGTTGTGCAGAGGGATCTAAGGTGTATGGAATCCGAGAGTTGAGTTCCCACGGATTCCATAATCTCCCCTCGCTTTACATGCATGACTGCACATTTGTCCACACCAAATTACATCCTGATGACGCTACTGAAGGTTTCTGTTACCTTCAGTAGCTTCATCAGTTGCAAGTTGTTGGGGGCAAAAAGTTTCATATCATCCATGTAAAGGAGGTGTGATATGATCTGACCACCTCTTCTCAACCGATAGCCCTGTCCCGAACCCTCCAGTAGTGTATCGGACACACCTTGGTCCAGTCGCTCCCAAGCCCTATAAACCCACCTTTCGTTGCTTTGGAAAGTGCGATTCTGAGTGTACCGCTCCACTCGTAGCTTGTACCGACGAATACGATTTGCCCATGCATAGACCTTCTGCTTCAGGAAGTCAATACGCTCTGTGACGCGGGTCAGATAATCTCGGGCAGTCCCCAAGAACGCCCGCCTCACGAAACGCATCACCCTAGGGCGAGTGTTGCCCTCCCTGAAGCAGATAAGCTTGCCGATGAGTGCTCTAGCCTCACCGATACGACGCTCAATCCTACACTGCCAAGCTGGTACAGCAGGTCGTGTAGCTCTGTCACAATTGGTGAACTTGACGTGAGCTACACGACATGCCGCTGCAGCAGCGTAGTATAAGATTGAGTGGGTATTGGCAAGGTCTTTCCTGGTATCAAAACAATTTGATAGCTGCGAATCTAGAGCACACACCAGCGCCTTATTTTTCTTATGCATGGGCAAACGAGGTAGACGAGGTCTAAGCCCAGGCGGTGTGGAGCGGTACTCTCGGAATGCAACCTCCAAAGCGCTCCTCAATCGTTCATTGCATTGAGTACTCACGTATAATAGCTGCATCGAAATCACTCGACTCACGGCTGGTGCAGGTCCCGGCGGCTTCGAGGCGGAGCTGAGCGACAACCCGAAGATGTTGGGTGTGTGGTCAGCAATTTGGCCCGGCTTCTTGTCAGCATAACGTTCATCCGTTATTTTGTCCGTTAATTCATCGCCATTTCGTTGATTTAAAACTGTTTTTCGGTATTTAATATTGATTTATTGTTTGGTCTTCTTTTTTCTGCGTTTTTTATTGTTGTTGCACATTTTGTTGGTCTTAAGGACCAGAAGCGGTTATTATTTAAATGAAAATAAATGACTCATCAACCAAGAAAGTTTTATTGCTTAAAAACGTTTTACAATAACAATTACGTTCCTACTTTTACAACATTATAAACACGACCCTTGAATAACATTTTCGGCGGTTATTATTTAAACGAAAATAAATGACTCATCAACCAAGAAAGTTTTATTGCTTAAAAACGTTTTACAATAACAATTACGTTCCTACTTTTACAACATTATAAACACGACCCTTGAATAACATTATAACGACACGGAGTCAAACGAAGAAGAAGAGCGTTGACAGCGCGCTATGCCTTTTTATACACTTCCACTCGTTGCGGGTAGGTTGGAAGGGCGAATATCTAACACGGCCGTTCCTGATAGCGTGACGTCCTCGACCGCAACTTCATTCCCATCAGATCCATCTCTCACAACCTGGCCATCATCATTATTTTGACCATCATCATTATCTGAAAATACCTAGGAGTACATGAGTAATTAAACAACATGACCACTATGGTTTGAAGCTTATTCAGCCTGAAGTAGTTTCATAAGTAAGGATTCACGAATTTGTCCAGTGTTCCAGGCGCAAGCGTGCACTCAAGCGCCAGCAACAAGGACCATCAATAGTGATTTTTAAAGTTGAAACAGCTTCAAACCCAAGACATTCAGCGCATAGCTAATGATAGAATCCGGATTTCCATCACTCGCAATACATTGTTATCGACAGAGGCCCAAACGTTCGCTTGTCGTTTTCACGAATAGATAGTAGAGGCCCAAAGGTTATGCTTACTATGAATTTGTGACACATTGCGTCATTGAGACTAGTGGTGTGCAAAGTTGCTTTTTGGCAATCACTTGTTAAGTGCTTTTTGCTAAAAGTTGTAAGCAGGTTTTCTTAAATGCTTTTTTGCATGCTTTTTTGAAAAAAAAAAAAAAAAAAAATGGATCTACGATATCTCAGAAACTACGCATCGTAGCTCTAAAAACTAAAGTCCATTGGAATGGCTATGAAATAAGCTATCTCATTATATAGGGTTTAGTACAGTTTCATCTTGTAATTTATTAACAATAAATTACAAGATTGAAAGTTACTTGACGTTGAAAGTAGGGTGAGCGACTTTTTCGCAGTTTGTCGTACAAAAGTCATCATGTATATACAATAAAAGCAATTCTTCCAAATTTAATTGTTTAATTTACTTACCAACACATTATTGAACAATAATCAATGAAAACAATACACATCTCCGTAAATGTATTGAACACGAACAAAAAACGGGTTTGTTATTGTTTACACTTCAACTTGAACTTGAACTGTGCGGATAAGTGGGTCCCATAACATAACACTCTGTTTTGGTACACAAACACACCACAAACAAAGTTTTAACTATTCTAAGTCATTGTTTTTGTTATTTTACAAGGACTGGGCCTTGGAATCGTATTGCATTTATTTTAAATCGAACTTTGCATTCTACACTAGTATGTTATTTACTAATGAAAAAACACTACACAAAACACGGAATTACCAAAAACTTTAACAAAATCAACAAATAAAGTCACTTAAAACCAGCCGTTTTTTATACAAATGATGCGTCACCACAGACTAAACTGAGTGGAACATTCCATAGCAAAATGTTGGTCGATTTTAAGCATGTGATGTTTTATGCCTTTCCTTTTCTTTTTCCTACAGTCTGTGTAAGTTAGAGCAGGAAAGGTACCCTCTAGACAGGCAATCTTTAGCGTTTTATCCGACTCGAGCGACGGAATTCTATGAGTCTGATTACGTCAGTCGTGCGTAACGAGTTTTTTTTTTTACAAAGAATTAAATCTTAACTTAATGAGTCGGCTGAGCGTTCGAGAGGATGAATAAACAATGAACTTTCCTTCATACTTTGCAGGCTTAGGACTGTCTATAATTGATTAAGTGTTATTTTGTGTTATTACGAAATAAATTATGTTATTATTAAAGCAATTTTAGGCGTCTTTAAAAGTTCATTGATGTATGTACAAAAATCGACGATTAACATAATTATTGCAATTTTTTTCAATCAATCATTCAATCATTTTTTCATCAATGGGCCTTTCAAAAAAGTTCCATATTGGCAAATCGTTATTTCTTCTAATCATCTTGATAAAAGTCAATTCCAACACAAAACAACAACAATCGTCCTTACACAATTACAGATTAAAATATAATATAATACGTGTCCTCTCTCTATCACTGTTTATTTACACAAAAAACTAACATATAACTGATTCAAGCAAACGTTAAATTAATACGTGATGATTACTACGTGATTCGCGCGCAGCGCTAAACTATTTACGCACGTGACCGACGGTAAGCGCTGTGATGCAACGGCTGACGCCGCCCCCCGCCGGCCGAGTGCTTTCGACTTACGCGCGTTAACGAGTTTACGACCCTGCTTACGACTTACGCGTGTGAAATCTGTGAAATGTGAATTATGTTAAAACCAGATAAGCAGATTAGCTGATAAGCAGAAAGCAACAAGTGAGAGCCGAGTAAGCATTTGCTTATCTATATTTTTAAATAACGCGTTATTTATATTGCTTTCTGTTAAATTAACCACCACTAATTGAGACAGAGGCCCAAAAGTTCTGCATGTCTCCACCATGACCGCAAAACAGAGCAGAGGCCCAAACGTTAGCATGCTCATCAATGTAACCACGACAGAGGCTCCACGTTTGCTTGTCGTCACTTACCAACCACGTCATAAAGACAGAGGCATAGAGTCCGCATGTCTCTCATATGCCCGCGGTACTGAGCAATGCGTCATGAAGACACAGGCATCAAGTCAGCATCTCTCCACGGAGCGCAAACCATGCGCACCACGCAGCGCATGCCATTAAGCGCACACCCAGCGCACCATGCAGCGCAGCACAGCACACCATATAGTGCATTCCATGCGCACTATGAAGCGCCTCACTGCGCACCACGGAGCGCACACCCAGCGCCTCACTGCGCACCACGGAGCGCACACTCAGCGCACCATGAAGTGGCCAGCGCACACTATAGCGCTTCACGCAGCGCACACCATAGCGCTTCACGCAGGGCGCCACCGCGCACCACGACGCGGGCCACTGCGCTTGACACAGCGGATGCAGGCAAGCACCAGCACCTCACACGCAGCGACTGCACATCTAGTCTGCACTATCCTGAAACAGGTCCAATCCGAGGCACGGAAAAGTCTCGGTATGTAATAATTCATTCACCCATCCACGGACCAACCCCTTCAAGGGTTGCTCAACCTCGAAAGTTGACCAGTGCGGCTGAAGTCACCCAACTCTCAGAACTCTATACTACTCGGCATATGTATGAAGTTCCATGGGACACTGGTAACGGTTCGTTACTCAAGCAGTTTATGTATGTGGGTAGTCGCGAGCATACTGCTCAGCGGTACGCAAAATAGGTTTACCCTTCCTCAGCAGGCTTGATATGCTTGCTGTCTTAAGAGGCATGGCCTGCAATTTAACAGCGAAAATAGCTTGTAAGCCCCAGAAACTACAGGACCGGTAACGTTAGTAGGTTCCGATGATCGAAAGAGAGTATTCACTTTCCCTGGGCTCGGCCGTACCTGACCATGTACAATCAGTCGCCCCTAGTAACTACAGACTTACCTTCCCGAAAAAGGAATTTTAAACCCACCAGAGTTAAAACTTCAACAGGTAGGTAGTTTTCAACTTAAAAAGTGTAGCCGCTTAAAACTTGAACATTGTTTGCAATCAGGGGTTCGTTCAACCGTATTTCATAAAAATAACTGGCTTTCGGTATTTGAATGCAACGGACGTTCACTAATTGATACTCGGTAACTTACGCTCAATAAATTCTAACTTCATAAGAATTCGACAGAGAGCACCGTCACACAAGTCGTCAAGTTTTGCAATATCTACTTTTCAATACTTTTGAACATGCGACCAATTATTAAGTAAAAAATAATTGTGGCTACCCCCTAGGGCCGTAACAAGGCGGTGAGCGAGCGGGCGTAATGCACTCTTGTGATTTATTTTTAAACCTAAACGTCAAGTCAAATATGTTTCAAATTACACTATTTGCGTAACAAAAATAGAACAAAGATTTTAAAAATGTTCAAAAATTAACAGGCATGGGCCTTCTTCTAGTGCAAGATTAGCAATCCTCGCTTTTTATTTTTACTTGGTTTGCGACCGTGACCCCCCAAGCAAAACTTTGGAACCCCCTGGGGTCGCGAGTCGTGACCTACAGTTTGAAAAACACTGATCTACAAGAACGAGGTCTGCCACGAGTTCTACGCAAAACACTGCCGCTTATGCGATCTGTCGCTATGGTCTATCAATCTATTTTTGAGGGTAGTGCGTGATAAAAAGTGGCGTGTAATTAAAACTATCGCGGCGCAATTCGTAAGAACTGAGACTAGCAAATTATCGCTCCAACGAGTCCTTATGTCCTCTGAACAGAGACACACTCAACATTTTATAAGGAAACAAAACTTATATACGGTTGAGAAGTCTGCACTTTACAAGTACAACACTTCACTTTAACGTTCACTTTGACAGGATAAAATAACCAAGCACTTAGGTATTTAGATGGCAAAAAACGGCTTAGAACGCGTGGTTATCCCACTTCTGATCTTAAGGACCAGAAGCGGTTATTATTTAAATGAAAATAAATGACTCATCAACCAAGAAAGTTTTATTGCTTAAAAACGTTTTACAATAACAATTACGTTCCTACTTTTACAACATTATAAACACGACCCTTGAGTAACATTATAACGACACTAAAATACGTAGTAGTAAGTAGTACGAGTCAGTCGCGTCCGGAGTCAAACGAAGAAGAAGAGCGTTGACAGCGCGCTATGCCTTTTTATACACTTCCACTCGTTGCGGGTAGGTTGGAAGGGCGAATATCTAACATTGGTTTATTTTTTGTTAAATTGATAAAAATTAGGACGAGAAAAAACTTTTTGTCAGTCTACTTGACAGCCGGGCCACAGATTATATGCCACTGTGATACTCGTATATTATTATTTCGTTTATTTATTTTTTCACATATAATTTCCATTTTTAAATATTTTTAAAAGAAAACATAAAAAAAAAACATTTAAATATATACAAAATAGTAGTCCGCCGGTATTGAGAGCAGGATCCAAGCTACCGGTGGTTAGGGCTCCAGAGACAGGAACCTCCTCACAATGCGAGCCGTATCAAGGAGTACTGCCTTCTGTATAAGGCCCTTGATCCAACCGCGCAACGACAGCTTCGACAGGTGGTCGTCGAGGCTTTTGGCCATCAGGCCGTTGGCGGTAACGACTATCGGCACAATGACAGCCGAGTCCACATTCCACATATCGACAACCTCGTGTGCTAAGTCAAGATATTTGATTTGTTTGTCTTTCTCAGCTTTCACGAGGTTCTCGTCATGTGGAATGGTGACATCGATTATCATTGTGCGGCGTGCTAATCGGTCTATCACCACTATATCAGGCTTATTGGCAACAATAGTCCTGTCAGTGATGATAGACCGATCCCAGTACAACGTGACATGGTAATTTTCGAGAACTGGGTCGGGCGCATACTTGTAATACGGTACCTCAGAATCCACAAGTTTGTATTTTAACGCAAGTTGCTGGTGAATAATCCTGGCCACTTGGTTATGCCTGTGCAAATACTCGCTGATAGCAAGACGAGAACAACCAGAGATAATATGTCTGATGGACTCACCCGGACGGTGGCATGCCCGACACACGTCAACCGTCCCGTCCTTCATGATATGCCTCCGGTAGTTATTCGTCAAGATAACTTCGTCCATAATCGCACAGACAAAGCCTTCAGTTTCCCCGAAGAGGTCACTGAAACGTGGCCAGGCCACGGACGCCAAGAAATCTACATCAGGCCCGTGAAGCTCCTTTGCCTTTCCATACCTCCTTGCGATCATTAGTAGTGAGTATTACAGGTTTGCGCCAGTTCTCTTTAGCCATGGATAACGGGGTGAGTCCCTTGTCCACTGCGACCACATCGCAGTGCATACCCACGTCGGTTTCAAGAAAATATTCTCTGAGGCTGCACACCTCGCGGTTGTGGAGAGTCTTAGCGTTTAAAAAACTTCGACCTCCACACTTCCGCGGGATGTACAGTCTCATCACCGATGATCGTGGGTGATGCATCCGGTTTGCGGTCAGCAGCGTACGGACCTTCCTATCCAGGGCGTTGAGTTCGGTCTGAGTCCATTTCAGTATGCCGAAAGAGTACATCAAAACCGGCATGACCCAACCGTTGAAGGCCACCTTATTCCCGCCCGACAAAAGGCTGTTCAATACTTTTTTCAGACGGTCAAAGAAGCGCTCCTTCAGCGATTGTTTCATGTCAGTAACGTTAATGCCTAACGCTTCCGACATACCCAAATATTTGTGTTTCGGTCGAGGAGAGGGATCTAAGGTGTATGGAATCCGAGAGTTGAATCCCTTCGGCTTCCATAATCTCCCCTCGCTTTACATGCATGACTGCACATTTGTCCACACCAAATTCCATCCTGATCGCGTTACTGAAAGTTTCAGTTACCTTCAGTAACTCCATCAGTCGCAAATTGTTGGGGGCAAAGAGTTTCAGGTCATCCATGTAAAGAAGGTGAGGTATGGCCTAACCACCTCTTCTCAACCGATAGCCCAGCCCCGAATCCTCCAGCAATGTGCTTAGAGGATTCAGAGCTAAGCAGAACCAAAGAGGACTCAAACTGTCGCCCTGAAATATTCCCCGTTTAATCTATATAGGCTCATCGTTCCCCTGGATTAGTCGACATCCTGGATAGCGAAGGACCGTCTTCCATTGCCCCATACATGACCCAAGGAAGGTGCGCAGAGTTGCATCTATTTTGTACAACTCCAACACCCTCATGAGCCATGTATGTAGGACAGAGTCGTAGGCCTTCTTATAATCTATCCAGCATGTCGACAAATCCTTGTGGGATCGACGAACCTGCTGGCTTATGGCCATGTCTATGAGGAGTAGCTCCTTAGTACCGCGGGACCCGTTCCTACATCTATTCTGAGAGGCGGACATAATTAAATTACTCTCAATGTGATGATTAATTTTCGCTCTCAGGATGGATGTAAGAAGTTTATAGACCGTCGACAAACACGTTATCGGTCTATAATTCGTAGGTTCCGCGGTACCACCTGTTTTATGGAGCAGGTGGGTAACACCAGTTGTTAGGAACTCAGGCAGCAACCCAGACTCTAAGGATGACTGAAATTGAGATGCTAGAACCGCGTGTGAGCTGCTATACCATTTTAGCCAGAAGTTTTCCAGTCCGTCCGGTCCTGGAGACTTCCAATTCGGTAACGGACGGACTGCTCTGGCTATATCTGTTGGGCTGATATCAACTTTCTCCATTTCTGGTATAGCTTCGCACACGCGCTCGACATCACGCATCCAGCCACCCTCAGTCTGACAGACGGGCACTGACCAAATGCTGCGCCAGAATGTACTCGTGGCGACATCATCCGGGCGGCAGCCGTCCGTCACATTTTGTTCAGGTCACTCCCAAGCTCTATATATACCCACCTGTCATCGCTCTGGAACATGCGATTCTGCGAGTACCGGTCAACTCGCCGCTTATGCCGCTGAATACGGTTTGCCCATGCACAAACTTTCTGCTTCAGGAAGTCGATGCGCTCCGTGACACGGGACATGTATTCTCGAGGGCTGATTTCAGTCCCCGAGAACGCCCGCCTCACAAAGCGCATCACACGTGGGCGTGTATTGCCCTCCCTGAAGCAGATTAGTTTGCCGATGAGTACCCTGGCCCCATCGATACGCCTCTCGATTCTGCATTGCCAGGCTGGTACAGCAGGCTTTGGTCGAATAGCTACGTCACTATTTGGGAAGTTTACGTTAGCTAAACGACATGCCGCAACAGCCCCGCAATACAAGATTGAGTGCGTATCAACGAGGTTCTCGCTGCTATTAAAGATATTCTCAAAGCACACACCAACGCCCTATTTTTTTTATGCATGGGTAACCGTGGTAAACGGGGTCTAAGTTCGGTCGGAGTGAACCTATACTCGCGAAGCGCATCCTCCAGTGCGCTCCTCAGTCGATCGTTGCACTGGCTACTTACCGTGACAACCCTATCATCTGCCTCATCATTTATATTATTGAGCCGCGGTGGTATTGCATCAATAGCAGGCGCTTGTTCCACGATCTGTATCGGAGTAGAGATGATAGGGTTGCTCAGTACCTCTGAGCGCAGCCTATCAAGTGCAGCATCGTCCAACCTGTGATTACGTTGGATGACTCGCACCTGATCCGACAATCGTTGTGCCGAGACGTCTACGGTTGGTTCTAGTTCCTGGAACAGAGATAGCATCCTGACACGGTAAGCAGTGAGGTTAGTTCCCCCCTCTGTAGACCCATAGTATGCGCGCATGACGTTTTCATTAATGGACTGAGTCTATCTCATGCGCTGCACACAACTACCGGCAGCGGGGACCCGGCTCGGGGCCGGTTGGCCCCTAAGTCCCAGGCTGTTCGGTGGCCGGCCTCTCCCCTGCCGACGTACAGGTGTTGGCGACGTCAGTGGGGAAAAATACTCGTCGCTCGAGCTCGACGCGGCTGCATCCGAGGTCCGGCGGCGGCGAGGCGGAGCTGAGCAGCGAGTCCGGGGGTGGAAGGCGTGTGCTACGGGCAGCTGCTCTGGTCAACATTTAATTTTATTTATTCCATTTTTCCATCAATCTGTTTACATAATGTTCGTCGCCATTGACAGACGTCATACTGCGATCCTGCATAAATATTCTTCTTTTTTGTTTATTATTTGGTTTGTTTGAGTATTTGAAGGTTTTGCTATAATATTTCTTGTATGGGCTTCTTGTTTGGTACAATTGATTCCAGTTTTGGGTGAAAAAATATGGATTTTATGATTTTAAAGTGGAATAGAATAAATATGACATATGTTGCCAGTGGGTTGCCATGTTATTTTATATTGTTATTATTATTTACATTATTAGTTGCGGCCGTTACTACAGGGACACCACTATTAACAAAATCAAAATATAAACACCAGTGAAATATTAAAATATCCATTTCGACCTAACTACCTACAAAAAACCGGTCAAGTGCGAGTCGGACTCGCACATGAAGGGTTCCGTACCACCTTACAAGATTATACGCGTCTACTTGTTGGCATTACTAAGATCGAACAAAAAAAAGCCAAGAATATAAGTTTCTAGTAGAGGAGCCCCTTTAATTTTTATTAATATTTTTGTTATAGTGGCAACAGACATAATTATTCTGTGATAATTTCAACTGTCTACCTATTAGGCATCATGAGATACAGCCCGCTAACAGGCAGACGGACGGACAGATGGACGGACGGACGGATGGACGGATGGACAGCGTACGCTATTATAGTATATATATATATCTACATATATAGTTATAGGGTCCCGTTGGCTATCCTTCGGGTACGGGACCCTAAAAACAGCACACCGTCAAAAATGCTGTGACCAAACAAAAAGGTCGTATCTAAACATAAAACATTATTTACCAGTAGCTTTGTCTCCATGAAAAATTCAAAGAAAGATATCAAAGGCCTTCTAAGCCTCTTTGGTATTAAATGAGCTTCGGTTCTAAAACGGTTCTTTTAATTCGCGTCACGTCACCGCACACACCATTTTCCAAATTGTAACCCTTCACTCTTAGACCTTGTTATTGTTTCCTCTTCTCAACATGTTAGCAAGCATGGCCAATACCCAGCTGACACGTTTTCCTACCATGATCTCATTTTTCTCTCATACAAAATTCGGCCTCCTAAGGCAAAACCTAAAATTCTCCTGCAGCGCAATTTTAGTGGCATGAATAAAGATGATCTCCGAAGGGACGCCAGCAGCATTGACTGGGCTCCTCTGGTTAGCGTTGAGTCAATTAACGATAAAGTAAACCTCTTGACGGCCAACCTTGTGCAGCTGTATGATGTTCACGCACCCATACGCTCAATAAAGATTAAACATCTTCCGGCACCATGGCTAACAGGCGACGTCAAAGACTTAATCCATAGGAAAGCTGTTATCAAAACAAAATTTAAATGTCGCCCCTCGTCGTCGAACTGGGAGAAACTTTTGGATGCGCGAAATCGCTGCAATTGGGTGTGCAGAGATGCCCAACGACGCCATACGAGTATATACACCTCAGTTGAAAATGGAGACCCAGCTAAAGTCTGGCAATTTCTTAAATCCATAGCAATCAGCAGCACCAAGGTCGGATGCCATATTGACGGAGTGTGTACCAATAATCTTAGTTACGCAGACGACACGGTGTTGTCCATCAATCAGTGTTAGGAGGAGGTTAGTGTCGATATGTCAATCACATGCGGTGACTCATGGGCTCAAATATAATGTTGGGAAGAGTGAACTAATGCTTTTTAAAGCCCGTGGTTTTTCTTACCCAGCATTCCCCAATGTTTCACTGTGTGGCACTCCTCTGTGTAGGGTGTCTAAGTTTAAATATTTGGGACATTGGGTCACCGATGTTTTGACTGATAATGTAGACATAGAAAGGGAACGCAGGTCGCTGGCTGTCCTTTGTAATATGCTGGCCCGCAGGTTTGCACGGTGTACGAATTCAGTGAAAATCACGCTTTTTAAAACTTAAAACTCTTCAAACTATCATAACAGGAATCATGTTTGACGAAACAATGCAATCAATGAATCAACTACGAAACAAATTGATAAACGAACCTGAAATTTCGAGAATATCAGAACCGAAAATACTAGAAACTCCTGGAACACCGCAATTTGATACAATTGGAGTATATCGACAAATTAGAGATGAAACGGACAAGCACCTATCAACGCTGTTACGTAATTAAATGTGTAACTTCAACGTCTTGAAGCGAGCAGTCTCCAAAACGAACCTGAATAGTATAAAAGAATAGTGGCAACTCCAAGCTCAAGTTAACATACTACGATCTAAATGGGCATCCATAGACAAGATTCACTGGGAACTAAGCTATTTATTGCAAGGGATCGACAAGGACTATGAAGCAAAATACGACTACTGGGAGCAAGTCTACGACAACCTAAAGGACGAGCTACTTAAAAATATCTTTGAAACATCCCACTACGAAAAAACAACACCACGTATGGAATTACCAGAGTTCAACGGAAGTTTCAACAATTGGATCTCTTTTAGGGAACACTCAGAGATATGAAGCTGTATACCCTAACATACGGGACCAAAATCGTACCATTCTTAGCGATGAGTACTCTCCAACAGCTTGCCAAAGATGAATGCAAAGCTTTCCCTCTGGGCCAAAAGGCGCTACTTAACGAATTCTATATGGATGACGTCATCACGGGCCACCGTACCATAGAATCAACAAAGCTACTCCAAAAGGAGCTAAGCGAACTACTGAAGAAAGGTGGTTCTGTTTTACGGAAATGGTCCACGAACGAACCATCTATTCTCATCTAACTACAGAAGAAAGAGAAGAATAACAATACTGAATTTAACTTCAAGCAACAAGACTTCAGCAAAATACTTGGACTCGCATGGAATGACGCAAGTGTCACATTCCATTTTATTAGCGAAGCGCGCCTAGCAACAAAAAAAATGCAACATACACTAAACGCAGGATATTGTCGGAAATAAGTAAGATCTACGATCCACTCGGTTGGTTGGCTCCAATTACTCTACAAGCAAATCTGCTTTTCTATTAAATATGGACTGAAAGCTGTCATAATATTCCCTCCGAATCTAGGAATCCGGATCTGGGAATCCGAATCTGGGACCCTGGAAATAATGTCCAGCGTGTCATAATGATGACTGATGAGCTTCTCCGCTGATTTTGACACTTAGGCATGAGCAAAGCGGCTGTATGTGCGCTAATAAGGGTGCGTTTCCACTGAAGCGGAGCTGGGCGGAGCGGAGCGGAGACGTGCATGAATCGACCAATCACAATGGTTGAAATCCTCATCGCGTCACTCGTCTCGTCTGTGATTGGACGATTCCTGCACGTCTCCACTCCGCTCCGCCCAGCTCCGCTTCAGTGGAAACGCACCCTAAGTGTGGTTGTCAAAATCAGACGGAGTTTACAAAAGGTGAGGTGGAAAAGCATGATGACATGCACATTCGAGCGCAGCAGCAGCCACGCACAAGTCAGTATGCGCATAGCAAAAGCCTCGTAAAGTTAACCACGCGGAAGGCGTGATTACGATAATGCGACAGTTCTATTGTAGGTTATAAACCTTGATTTTACAATGCTAAGAAAAGAAATAGGAAAGACATGTTCTTGAAAGAATTTATACACAAGATTAGGAACACAGAATGCACAAAGCTACCTGTATGCTGTTCAAACACTCACCCAAATTACAGGGGTTGATAATACTTAATTAAGTTGGCAAATATTTGCCAATGCAAACCGCAAATGCTAGGATTTGGCGATCGGTTCACGGCTCAAGGGTGTTCGACAGAACAAGTGAGTGTGAGTCCACCGCCAGCAGTTGGATTATAAATGAAAAAGGAATCCACGTTGTCTTGGAGGCTATTTATATCTACGCCGTCATTGACAGCTGATGTCAACGAATCCAAAGACAATAGTGTTGTCAACAAACTAACGTTGTTTATTGCTTTCCAGAACTGAAATAGTGGCTTTTGGTCTCTGTGGATTTTTCCTTATGTTTATTTTTAATTGAGATTGTAACGCCACTACGTTACTGGCTTTAGTTACCTTAATGCTCTCCGGCGGCGTGAACGATGCCGTCGTAGATGTCTTGTACGGGGCCAACCTATGTGCCCTGCACAAGAAGGACGGCGGCATTCGTCCCATTGCCGTCTGGTGCACCTACAGGCGTATGGCAGCCAAAATTTGTTGCAAAATATACAGCAAATCACTGACCAAAAAACTCCAGCCCCTACAGATTAGTTTTGGATCCAGAGGGGGCTGTAATTCTGGTAAAGGTGAGGTCATCCTCAATGTTGACGTTAAAAACGCCTTCAATTCAGTTAACAGGGACACTTTGTTGGCTGAAGGAAAAAAAGAGTTACCAGAAATTTTCGGCTTTTTGTGGGAATGCTATAGGCATCCATCGTTATTATATAAAGATAACGTTTTGGAATCTGCAGTTGGATGCCAACAAGGAGACCCTCTCGGGCCAGTCATTTTCAGCTTGGCTATTCACCCAATAATTCAACAACTAAATTCAAAATTTAACCTGTGGTATTTAGATGATGGAACACTAGGAGGTGACGTAGACACCGTTTTAGAAGATTTAAAATTCCTAAAGAACCAGTTTCAGTCCATTGGCCTTGACCTTAACTACTCCAAATGTGAAATATTCCTTTGTGACAATACCGACAGACAATCGACCATACAGAAATTCAGTGCAATAGCTCCAGATATCAACATTTTAGAGAAAAGTTCATTACACCTCCTAGGTTCTCCAATATTGGAAGACAGTTTTTCTTCATTCATCGACTACAAAATTAAACGTTGCAACGATATTTTAGATAGACTTTCCAAAATTAATTTACATTCGGCGGTCACCCTCATCAGGTATTGCTGTTTCGGACCAAATTTCATATATTTTCTTCGCTCTTCCCTTTTATGGAAGCAGCCACATCTCTTGGACAAAATCGATCAAATTATTCGTTCCACTCTTACGTCCATCTTAAATGTGGCCCTGGATGACCGAGCATGGTTGCTAGCCACGCTACCCATTCGCTTTGGTGGGCTCGGCATCCGAAAAATTTTTATTGTAAGCCTACCGGCGTTCCTGTCTTCGATCCACAGCACTCGACAGTTAACCACACGAATTGTAACCCCATCGCTGGTTAACTGTGAGGTGCCGAGCTTGACCGATGCTGTGAAAGCGGCTTGCCCGAACACGGCGTTGCCCGAGAACCCATCTTCCCAGAGACAGTGGGATGAGCCACTCTGCAGGTTGGTACGGAATAATCTCATTAATACGTCCACCAATATGCTGAGCGTGCCCGCCTACTGGCTGTGGGTGAATGGGAGTCGGGCCTTTGGCTACAGGCACTACCGTCACCCAACATTGGTACCATGTTGAGTGACGCCACTTTCCGGATCGCTACATGTTTGCGTCTGGGTGCTCCGAGTGGAGCTCCACATCGTTATCAATGCGGTGAAGCAGTCGACCGCCTCGGACACCATGGCCTATCCTGCGGTAGGAGTGCTGGTCGGATAGCACGGCACGCCAGCATTAATGACATCATCCGTCGGGCTCTTGTCACCGCTGGGGTGCCAGCTGTTTTAGAACCCAATGGCTTGGCACGTGACGATGGGAAGAGGCCAGACGGAATGACCATAATGCCTTGGAAATTGGGTAGGCCTTTGGTGTGGGATGCAACATGTGTCGACACCCTTGCGCCATCCCATCTTCTTAGCACGGCGGGCTGTGCTGGGGCGGCTGTTGCAGGTTCAGAAAATCTCAAACGGCGCAAATATAACAACCTTATTGGGAGTTACATGTTTGAGCCGTTTGGGGTTGAAACACTAGGGCCATGGGGTCCGAGTGCTCATCGAGTTTTCCGGCATATTAGCAAGCTGTTAGTCGACTCTTCACGTGACCAAAGGCCTGGCCTTTTCTTTGGCCAACGAATCAGCATTGCTATTCAACGTGGCAATGCTGCTAGCGTTCTGGGCACTTTTTCCATTGACAGCGATGTGAATGATTTTATTGATGCCCAGTGAGTTGTTTTTTCATACGCATTTGTACATGTTAGGTATTAATGTTAGTTTGTATATATATATCTTTTAAGTTAGTGTAAGTTGGTCAATTAAATAAATGTATAATCTATGCAAAGGTAATTACAATTATTCATGCAGTATTAGGAAGCGACATTTGCAGCAGTTGTTGTTCCTTTTTTTTAATTTTGTATGGTTTGTGATCATTTTTCTTCAACATGACACGACCAGTTGACGTCCAACAATAGGCATAACCATTCAGTTTGGCGAAGTTTCTAGCTGTGTAGAACAGCTTTTTGGAAAGGAATGTGAGCTGTTCAGCTACGTAGACAGGAGCACTAGGTCCTTCAATGCCCAAGTGAGTTGTGTATCTTTATTATTGGAGTTGATGGCATTGAACTACTTGGCTGCTATCAAAAAATTGTTTTTTTGTAGTGTGTTTGAAAACTCGATACTGATTTTGGTAGTTTTCTTTTCTTTTTTAGAGAGGGGATGTCAGTAAAATGTATATCCGTATCTAGTTGTTTAGACAGATGTTGGACCAAGGTGTAGAGTGAGTTTTTAGTCTCTTTCGCTACGTAGGTATCTGTTAATTGGTTCGACACTGTTGTCATTGATTTCTCGATTTCCTTATTTGTTTCCCTATCTTTGTACAATGGGATGTAATATCCAAGATATGCTTTTTGAATTTGTCCATGCGGGAGTTTTGTGAACTAACGAAATCGTTTTTCAAGTCCTTAAGGTCGGGGGTCTGTATATGCGAGAATACTTAGTTTCTCTCACTCTTAAACTTCTCTACAAACTCCAAGTTGTTCTGATTGTTTTTGTATTGTTTCCACAATATGTTCCTTGCGTTTATTTAGTCAATTATGTCTTTCGTGACCCATTCTGTTTTAGGTGGATTTGAAATCCTAACTTTTGTAGTCTGATTCTTGCTGATTGCCGATTTGATTGCCTCTTCTAACATTGTAAAGTCTTCTCCCACGGCAGTGAAGTCAATATCTGCCACAGTTTTATACAGTTTTGCGAATGAAAGTGTTTTTATTTGTATCTTTTTAATAGGTTCAGGTTCGTACTGTTTGACCTCTAGAAAAATCTGTTTGTGATCTGACATGCTTGATTCAATTATTACTAAATGAAAATCATGGCCCCGCAGGTTTGTAGAAACATGGTCCAAGATAGTACGTGTAGTAGATATTTACATAAATAAAAAAAAATATAAAAAAATATATATGAATATATATATATATTTTATATATATGTGTGATTTGATATATATGTTGATATTTTCATAAATTTTGTTTATCATAGTATAACCATTTTCCGAGAGTGTATCTTTATATGCCTTGGTGTTTCGATCGGAGCCAAGTAAATTAAAATTAAAATCTCCAAATAGTATGGTCCTCTTCTTGTTTCGTAATTCATTTGTTAAAGTTTCAAGAAATTTATTTGTGTTAGTTCTTTCCGGTTTATATATTCCACATATGTTTAAAGCAAATTTCTGAAGGTGAACCCAAAGGAAGTGGTTATCTGAAATGATATCTCAAACATGTCTACTGTATATGTACTGGAAGTGTGCGCTACTGAGTTACCTAAACAAAACCTTTTATTAGTTACAATGTATTGGAATAGAAAAGAGGAAGATATATTTATCAATAAATTAAATTAAATCTTAAACTATTTAAATATTAAGTATAGTAAATTGAACATTGTTATAGGTGGAAATTTTAATATTGATATTTTAGGCAATAACTTAAAAACTAACCAATTTTTAGATCTCATGCTAGAATATAAATTCACTCAATATGTAGAAAAACCTACGCGTATTACAAAAACTACCGCAACATGTCTTGATTTAATATTTACCAATTTTAGTGACAAAAAAATGCTAGTAACCGTGGAAAAAATCGGATTATCGGACTACAACGGAACAATTATAAGTCTAAGCATACCCCAAACACCAAAACAAATAACCTATTACACAAATAAAAGATTATATAACTCTGCAAACATAAAAGAATTTAAATCTAAATTAAGTCAACAAAACTGGCACGACATTATACAAATAAACAATAATATAAATGAAAATTATAATGCATTCAGCAACCTCCTAGTAAATAGTTTAAATCAATGTATCCCTGTGCGTAAAATTAAACTAAAAACCAACTATAAAAAATACTAAAAAAATCTGTTCCAATGGCAAAAAAAAATAAAATACACATAAACAAAATAAAGAAATCGGACAGCAAAGTAAAAACAATGTGGAGCATTATAAATGAGAGAACCAATAAAAAATCAAAAAAGGAAATGTATAACACACAACTACAACACAACAATATTTCCACATGTGAACCTAAACAAGTAGCTGATATTTTTAACATTTTTTTGCGTCTATAGGAGAAAACAGCAGCAATCCATCTGGCAGTGAACTGGACGTAACCTCAGTACTAAACTCCACGGAGAATACCATGTTCCTTAGTCCAGTAGATGCTTGGGAAGTAAATAAAATAATTAAAAACCTGAAAAATAAAAAAAGTCACGGTATAGACGAAATACCACCTATTGTAACGCGCACCGTTTCCGAACGTCTCAAAATCCATCAAATATGACGCTACGCCGTTAAGTTGGCAGTGTGTACGCCGCCAGGACGCCAACCAAACAACCGCGTCCTGCCACCTGCGTCTCATACCTCGCTAGCCCCTATTCACCCGAGCAAGATAGTGAGACACACGTGTGCGCCTGATCGCTTCCCGAATCTTTTGTTATATCTTTATTCTTAACTTTCACTCTCGTAAACTGTGATAAACCGTGTCATTTACAATATACCATTTTCTTAAAACGAGTGTGCGAACTTTAATGTAAAAACCCACGCTTACAAGTGGCTGCCCAACGTGCCGCGAGTGGTAAAAAAGTGCTCTTTAGAACTCAATACTCTCGTATTAATCTGCGTTATTCGCGTGTGTTCGCCATCACCATGCCGCGGACACGTGGGGATCGGGCGACAGCGTTCTCAGGCAATGAGGCCGAGATCGACGGCGACAATGAAAACGTTGCAAGTTTTTCATCAGGACAAGTGGCAGCCATGCAGCAATCCCAAACGGAAGCGTTCGAGCGCCTGTTGGAGAAAGTTATTAGTCGCCAATCGCCATCCCCAGTTCCAAACTCTGCGTCTGCATCACCAGTCGTCGGCAGCGGCACCTTCACGCACTGCACCGCCCGGTTCGGCGGTGACACCGACGAGTCCGTGGATGCCTTCATAGACGCCATTCAGAGCTACAAGGACTGCGCTAATGTCTCGGAGGAAAATGCCCTCAGGGGCCTCTCAATGGTGCTCACGAATAACGCCGCAAATTGGTACCAGGGAGTGAAGAAGGAGATTCATACATGGGATGATGTCATAGAATTATTAATCAACACCTACGGTGATAAAAGACCCCCGCACAGTATTTATATTGAATTATTTGAACAAAGACAAGGCGATCAAAATACGGACGTTTTCGTCGCTAAATGCCGTGCATTACTATCAAGAATTCCCGCCAACGAAATATCCGATAAAGCGCAAGTCGACATGGTGTACGGCCTACTTGACGCACGGATACGAAAACACCTGAGGAGGGAAGACTTCACGAACTTCTCGAGCATGCTTCGCCTCACCCGTTCCATTGATATCGAAGTTGCCGAAACGCATACTCAGACGCAGCTGAAGCCCGGCCCTCCATCCAGCGGCCGCTACGCCAAGTCGACGAGCGCTGGCGCCGCCGGCCCCGCCAACTGCAACAACGGCAGCAGGGCGCGGGCACCCGCGCCGCAACAGCGCCGCTTCACTGCGCCAGCGACGTCGAGCGCGGGCAACGCAGCACCAATAGCGTCGTCGAACGCGGTTATTAACGATAATGCGTCGAATCAACATGCGTCGAATCACCATGCGAAACCAAGATGTGTGTATTGTAAACAATATGGACACGTGCGGGACGAGTGTAATAAATTAATTAATAAGAGCGGTAGTAATGATAGGTCTCTAAATTGTTATGGTTGCGGAGCGAAAGGAGTAATGAGGTCGCAATGTGCTAAATGTAACAATAACTTGTCATTTTCATCTGTTACGATCGAAACTTATTCGTCAGATTTGGTAAGTGAATACAAACCCATGACGGGTCCTCCTACATTCTCAGTTAACACTGCAAGTCATGATATTGCCCGTAGATGTTGTAATAGTGTTTGTTTAAATAAACAAAAAGGCGATGCGCTTTCTAGTAGTTATCATAGAGCGCGGTGTTTACAATCGCAACCATGCGAATGCATTAATAATAATAATAATTTTTGTTGCGACTGTCGAACGCATTTTAGTTCTTGTAAGTCAGGTTCTTTTGTTAACTTACCTGATAGGGTAGATGTGCCTGTTACCGTTAATTATGATAGTCACTCACCTGTTAGGGTAAAGGGATTGTGCTGTTCAAACGTAGACCAGTTTGACACGCCTTCAGTAGTTTCTTCATTTTGCGCCGACACTACGGCGACTACTACCGGGGGTTGTGTTACTTCTACGGTCCCTCTCTCTGCGTTGTACGTTCTGCCGACGACGACCCTACGTTGAATTCAGCAGAGGCCAGTGCTCAGTATTCAGGTTCTTGGTTTACGGGGTATGGCTCTCATTGATACAGCTGCTAGGTGCTCCATAGCGGGACATACACTTTATAAAATATTTAAGGAAAAGGGAGTTACTTTTCGTTCCAAACAGGTTAACGTAAAGCTGGCTGACGGTGTTGTCCGTTCACGTGAAGTTCTGGTGGCAAGCATTGACGTCATCATTTCTGTGGACAAAACTGTTCGAGTGGACTTCGTAATTTTTCCGGATGCTGATAACAACGATATTCTTCTTGGTATCGACTTCCTCAACGCTGCAGGTATGGTTATTGATTTTTCTGCTTCTTCCTGGCACTTTTCTGGGTGCACGCAGACCTACCCGCTCGAGTATGAGGGTGAACCAATGTCACAGCCCCACCCGATCTCTGTGTCTTCTACGAGTATGTCATTGAGGCCTGACGAAGGTTTGTTGCTTACCTGCGATCAACGCCGGCAGCTCACTGATTTACTTCAACGCCATGAGGATGCCTTCCGTCTAGGAGGAGAGGCTACTCGCTTCGCCGAGCATCATATTGATACAAAAGGTCATGCGCCTATGGCGGTGCCTCCTTACCGCCTCACGCCCGCAAAGAGGGCCGCAATGGAGGCGGAGATCAACAAGATGCTGAAGGATGGTGTTATTGAGGAGTGCGAGTCAGCGTGGGCCGCACCCGCTCTCCTCGTCCCTAAGAAGGATGGCTCGACTAGATTCTGCGTCGACTATCGTCGACTCAATGCTGTTACTAAAAGCGACACTTACCCTTTGCCAGTCATCGAGGACCTTCTTCACGCTACCAAGAGGGAAGGGTACATGAGTACCATAGATCTCCGGTCAGGCTACTGGCAAGTGATCGTATCACCGGCTGACCGGGACAAGACAGCATTCGTGTCACCTTTTGGTACGTACATGCCGTTTTGCCTCAAGAACGCTCCTGCCACTTTCCAGAGGTTAATGTGTCAATCTGGAAGTGCCTTGAAGGACGTTACGTTATTAGTTTATTTAGATGATCTTCTGGTCCTGTCGGATGGGCCGCTCCAGAAACACCTGGAAGACTTGGACGCTGTGTTCAACCGCCTACGTGTTTTTGGATTGCGTGCCAACAGGGACAAGTGCAACTTTGCCTGTAACCAAGTTAAGTACCTAGGCCATCTCATTACTCTCAAGGGTATAATGCCTAATGAGTCCAAAGTGCAGGCTATTCAGCAGATGAATGAGCCAACAAACCTCAAACTCCTGAAATCCTTCCTACAAACCTGTTCGTGGTTTAGGAAGTTTGTGCCAGGGTTTTCCGAAATAGTTCAACCACTCACCAAACTAACTAAGAATACTGAACCATGGGTTTGGACCGAAGACCAGCGGCGAGCCTTCAACGAACTGAAGAAGAGGCGCATTACAGCACCAGTCCTCGTTCAGGCAGACCACAGTAAATCTTTCATTATACATACAGATGCAAGTAATTACGCACTGGGTGCCGTCCTCCTGCAAGGTGAAGGTAACGACGTGCACCACATCGAGTACTCCAGTCGTTTGTTGACTTCTGCTGAACGTAAGTACTCAACTACAGAGCGAGAAGCCCTTGCCGTAGAAAAGTATCGCCTTTACATTGAGGGTCACCCAATAATTCCACGTAGTGACCATCAACCACTGTGTTGGTTATTGACCTTAAAGTCTCCCAGTGGCAGGTTAATGCGCTGGGCCCTTAAATTACAAGCTTTTGACATAAAATACGAGTATACTCCTGGTAAGGTAAATGTCATTGCCATTGCCGATGCACTTAGCCGACCTAACTGCAACGAGTCTTCTCAAGAAAACTGCGGGGTCTGTTCGGTGATCTTAGATGTGCCACGCAAAAGTCCAGCTGATCTGAGATCTGCTCAGCTAGATGATCCGGAGGTGAGTAAGATCGTCAGTGATGTAGAAAACACCACTGACCTTCTGTCTTCGACTCGCTGGTTAGAGCGCGGTTACCTTTTGGACCAGGGTGTTCTCTATCGTCTCGCTCCTGACTCGGAATCCAAGGAGCCACAGTTGGTAATTCCCGTATCCATGCTTAATGATGTTATGGATGAGTTCCATAACGCCCCTACTGCTGGCCACCAAGGTGTGGATCGCACAATTGATCGTATCAGACAGCGATACTAATTCACAGGTATGCGTAAATACGTTACAGATTATTCAAAGAATTGTGTCGACTGTCAAAGGTATAAGTTCTCCAATCAAAAGCCCGCCGGTCTTTTGCAGACACCTATTCTACATCAAAGGGGTGAAGTACTGGCTGTTGATCTGTTCGGCCCCCTACCAGAAGCCGAAACAGGAGAAAAGTGGGTATTTCTGGTCGAGGATACTGCCACTCGATGGGTTTTTTTTTTTTTTTTTTTTGGGGGGTGGGAAATCATCCAATGACTTCTTCCGCTCTAGGGTGGAGCGGAAGGGTGTGTCAGACTCTTACTGACTAAAACCCACCCCTGTTCCTCCCTGCCTCGAGTGCCCGGGGGCGAGGTAACTCTTTCGAATTTATCCTCCACCCCCGGGCAGGCACCGGCCTTGGCAGGCCCCTACACTTTGCTGACAACTCTTTGAGGCGCGCGTGGAACACTACGCGCCGTCGACTCTCGGGCCTGGTGCTGATCGGGCGGCGAGTTACCCACTACTCGCCGTCCGCAGGCCCGGGTCTACGGTGGCCGGAGATCGTCTCGCGGCCCCTGGCGTCTCCTGCGGCGGTCGCGGCTGGGGGTGCTAGGGCGACTCGGCCGTTGCTGAGCCTCCCTAACGTGTGCCGCCTCCCTCTTCGCGAGCATTACTGCTTCGCAGAAGGAGGAGACGGCCTCCCATTCCCTCTCGCTCCGTACCATGGCCTGAACCAGGGCACGGCGCGAGAGGTCGCTGTCGCCTATCGCATCCACGAGGACACGGCGGTGCTCTGCCCAAGCGGGGCAAACCTCCACCGTATGCTCCACCGTGTCCTCTGGGCGATCCTCGCAGTGGAAACACTCAGGGGTCACCTCCGCCCTGATCCGACACAGGTACCTCCCGAAACAGCCGTGTCCGGTGAGCACCTGCGTCAGGCGGAAGGTGAGGGCCACTCGATGGGTAGAGTTATACGCCCTAAAGGAGGCTACAGCTGAGGTATGTGCCAAAATAATGGTCGAAGAGTATTTCCTTCGATATGGTTTTCCCAGGCGTGTCATTTCTGACAATGGAGTGCAATTCATATCTGCAGTCAAGCAACAATGCATGTTTCTATTCGGTGTCAAGCAGAACCTGATACCACTCTATCATCCTGAGGCCAACCCGGCGGAAAGGAAGAACCGAGACCTGAAGATCCAATTGACAATGCTGGTCAAGAATGAACATCGCAGTTGACCCCAATTCTTATCTCAGGTAAGGTTCGCCCTCAACACTGCTACTTGTTCGACCACAGGACTAACCCCAGCATACATGACGTATGGCCGCGAGATGCGAACACCATTTGATGCACTGCATGATATGCGTGCAATCCTAGATAAGGAAACATTTGTACCCTAGGTAACGCCATATCTGTCCAAATTTATCGACTCTTTGAAGGATATACGAGATCGAGTCGAAAGACGCCAAGACCTTAGAAAAGAGTATGCTGACGCTTCTCGACGCCAAACTCCAGTTTTTCAGGTTGGTGACCAAGTCTTGTTAACCACTCATTCTCTTAGTAATGCGCCGAAAGGCTTAACCCGGAAGTTTATGCCTCAGAGAGATGGACCGTACACCGTTAATAAAGCCATTAGCCCCACGACCTACGAGTTGGTCGATAGTCAGGGTCAGTTGTTAGGCCGTTACCATGTTTCGGACCTTATAGCTCTTATTAGTAACCAGCCTGATACTATAGAGCCGGTCCACCATCGCCGTCTACGAGGTCGGCCGCGTAAAGCCAAAAGGAAGACACGCTCTTAATTTTATGCCAAATCACTCTCGGGCCGATGTCGTGACTTGGAGGAGGAGGATGTAACGAGCACCGTTTCCGAACGTCTCAAAATCCATCAAATATGACGCCATGCCGTTAAATTGGCAGTGTGTACGCCGCCAGGGCGCCAACCGAACAACCGCGTCCTGCCACCCGCGCCTCATACCTCGCTAGCCCCTTTTCATTCGAGCAAGACAATGAGACACACGTGTGCGCCTGACCGCTGCCCGAATCTTTTGTTATATCTTTATTCTTAACTTTCACTCTCGTAAACTGTGATAAACCGTGTCATTTACAATATACCATTTTCTTAAAACGAGTGTGCGAACTTTAATGTAAAAACCCACGCTTACACTATGTTATTGAGAGTGTATAACCTTGTTCGCACTGTATCGATAAAATACCCTAGGCACATTGTTGTTTATTAGCTCCGCGATGCTTCGAAAGATGGATGCTTCGAAAGATGGTGTTGTTAGATGAGCACCGATTTCTACATCGCGGTGTTAAGATTTTCCGTCGATAGTATGAGAACCCTGTATGGACTTAGAATATCTCTCTTTTTCTTGCGAAATATACCGTTGGAACAGGGTTGCTGCGTTTTATTCATTGGCTCCCTGGTTCCATCCGAATCCCTGTGCTGACCCTGGCTGGACATCATCAGATCGTACATGGTCCTTCGAAGCCGGATACATCAGTATCTGGGCACCTTAGCGGTGGTGCATTTTTTGTATAACTGAGTTGAGGGGGGGTCTTCCGAGCAAGCAGACCAGCTCGTGAGGAGCTGCTGCAGCAACAAGCAGGAGCCAGGGTTTGGTGGTGAATCCTGCCTTGGACTTCGAGACAGGCACTGGCGCTGTCAGGATACGTGACCCGGAAGCCACCTGAAGAACCGAGGGTCACATCGCGGGGTTGGTGCAATCGTGAGTGAGTGAACCAAGTGAAAGAAAAGTGAGTGTTTGAACAATATAAATTAGTGACTGTCAAGGTGACATTTACTGTCACTGTCAAATAGTGACAGCTGTCATTCAAAGTGACGTTGACAGTGACACGAACTGTCATTTGAAGCGACGTTGCCATCGGTGTTACAATTCTGCAAAATTTATGAAAACGTTCCAGAGACTTTATCCTTTTGGATATTTAACAAAAATATTGTGTTTAATTTTGTGTGGATTGGGTTTGGACTTGAGCCCTTTGTGTTTCTGTACAGGTAGTTTAGTTGAAAGCTGAACTTAGATAATTAATTTTATCCTTGTTTATTTATTTGTGTTTATTTTTTTTTCACGTCTATTGTTGTTATTTTACGAAGGAGTCCAAACTGTTACTTCAAAGTGACAATTTCAATAATATTGTTAAAGCCAGACGTAACTTTAAAAAGTCCTCTAGGGATAGGATCACGGATGTTTACGTTCAAGTGAGATTAGAAGCTATAGAAAAACTATGGGATGTATTTACTAATACCCACAGAACGTTAATCGAAAAATTTGGTTCTCAGTTAAGTGATCACGAATATTTAAAAAGTGATATGTATGATGAAGCTGAAGAATGTTATTTAGAATATAAAGCAAAATTAAAATCGGTGTTGCTGTTATTTAGTAAAGACTCAAAATATGAAAATGTAAACGCTGGGACTCCACAAGACGAAACAAAATCTCAGACCGTCCAATTACCAAAAATAGTTATTCCTAAATTCTCTGGAAAGTATGATGAATGGGTTTGTTTCCGAGATTTGTTTATTTCATTAGTACATAATAATTCAAAATTAAGTAATGTCCAAAAAATTCATTATTTGAAAAGTTACTTGACCGGTGAAGCCGAACAATTAATAAGGCAAATACCGATCGCAGACGACAACTACGAAAGATGTTGGTCGTTATTAAAGGGTAGATATAATTATAAACGGTATCTATCCCACAACTTAATAAGGCGACTTCTTAGTCAAAAAAACATTACTGTAGAATCAGCATATCACTTAAAGGAATTAGTGGACACTACCAGTGACTGCTTAAGTGGGTTGGCAAACCTCGGTATAAATGTATCAAATTGGGATATAAGTAATGATTATTCACATATTAACTTTAAAATTGGACTTGGAATCGAGAAACCAATGGGAGTTTGAATTTAGTAGTAACAACAGTTCCGATGACTTGCCAACTTACCAGCAATTCCAAGATTTCCTAACAAATAGATGCAGGGCCCTAGAGTTTATTGATAATAAACCTTCAGCAAACAAGATTAACAACAATAATAATTCCAAATTAAAATCATTACATGTATCCGAAGTTGTCTGTTCATTTTGTTCTGAAGATACACATAGGTTAAGTAACTGTAAGAAGTTTTCTCGTGAAATAGTTGACAAACGTCGCGATTTCGTCACTACAAAAAAAAAATGCTTTAACTGCTTAGGCAATAACCATACAGCGAGGGTTTGTCGCATTAGTGCCAAATGTAAATTATGCCATCGTCGTCATCACACACTATTACACCCAAATAACTCAGATACGCCTGAGGCCACATATGTCATTAAAAAAAAAAAAAAAAAAATATTGTGTCAAATAATTGGTTTACAAATTGTTGTGTTCGGAATCTTCTTTTAGACAAATAATGCCTGTAGTAGAAGACTCCGCCCCTCCCTATTTTGTATAGCGTGATAATTAACACAATATTTTTAAGATGTAAAAATTTTGTTTAGAATAATAAGTCTAGGCTAACAAAAAAGAAATTAAAAGAAATCAAAAAATTTAATTGTGAGCGTGCGTTTGTGTGTGTGTGTGTGTGTGTTTGTGTGTGTATGTGTGTGTGTGTATGAGCGTGTCTGTCAGAGTAAGTGGGTGTGTGTGTCTGTGTGTATATGAATAATTCCGTGTTATAACAATGCTTCTGTGTCCTCATACGTAAGTGGTTTTATCCACTTAACTAGTGTTTCTTTACAATCACATTTATTTTTCGAATGTACTCGTATCTATAATCTTTTTGTTTATTCTATTATACAATTGAGCTGATCGTTTATGATATTGATTACATGCAAATTTGGTCTTACTTGAAGGTATAACCGCTATGCTAAACTTCCTTCTTTTCGGGGTAATATTATAGTAAACATTAAAGGGCAAAGACTTGCTTTTTTAATATTGTTAGGACTATGTACAGCTTTCTGACAGAGAGTACATCACTGATCTGATAACGGTCTACAGTAGGGAATCTAAGCCTTTTAAAATGCATAATTTTTAGGAGTGCGCGTTGTGCTCGTTCTAGATGAATCAATTTGGTCTTTGCTGTACCTCCCCAAACCGGAATACAGTATCCGAGCACAGATTGTACAAGTGCAAGGTAAACTTGTGTGAGTAAATTTTTAGACGGGCATTTGTCATTACAAACGGGGAATCGCGCAAGAGCGTTTCGCAGCAGGAGCCGAAGTCTCCTAAGGCTTTGAAAAAATAGAAAGCCAAACGTCGGTAGTTAGCTGTTTTTCGACAGGTAAAATGTGTAAGCAGGTTTTGCTAGCGACGGCGCTAGTCAAGGCAGAGTCACCCGCGTATTGGGGGCCGCGGGGCCCGCGTATTGGGGGCCGAGTCACCCGCGTCCGTAGGAGTATACCCAATGAGTCCTACACGTGGTCCCCGGGTGGTGCTAATCAGGTGACACAAACTGGTGGTAGGTTTCGACCGATGGCTTGCGACCACCCACTGGGCAAAGACGTACCGCCAAGCGGCCTGGCCGTGTTCCGGTACGATGCTCAGTGTAGCCAATCCAGAGGAGTTGGGTCGAAATAGTTGTTCCATTGCAGGCAGACCAACCGGGCTCGCGCTGATATGAATGTATCGGGAGACTAGTCGCGGAGGGTAGCGGGATCCGAGGCACGGTGCGCCGCTGGCCGACCGCAGTTAGTTGGGGGCCCAAGTAGTGTACTAGCCACACGCGAAAGGCTGCCCCGCCAACTGACGAAAAATCCCGGAATGCACCATCGTGCTGGTTGGCGACCAGACGAGAGGGCCCGATGGACATTCCCGGGGGGGCTCGGGCGTCCCCGCAGTCTCCAGACTAGTCCCCCAATGATACCGTCCTGTCAGTGCGTGCCTGAAGGTAGCCAGCATGGAACCTCATTTCACTTCCTTCTCCTCTCCTTCCTTCACTCTTCACAATCATGAACAAAGGAAATAAAAAGAAAAAAGCTGTACAGCGGCAGCACTCCCTCTCACACAAAGTGCACCTATCTAACATTCGAGGTCTGCACTCAAATCTCGCCGCAGTCCACCACCACCTAGAGACTGAGAAACCAGCTCTCTTATTCCTTTCGGAGACGCAGATCGGATGTCCGTCTGACGTGGCGTACCTATCTTACCCAGGGTTTACCCTGGAGCACAATTTTAAGCCACGCGCTGGTATATGCATGTACGCCCGGGACGACATCTGCTATCGGCGTCTCCGTAACCTTGAGGACTCCAGGTTCTCAACTCTTTGGGTCATAGTGGACACAGGCCTAGATAAAATTGTCTACGCCTGTGTCTACCGTTCGCACAGCGGTGATCTGGAGACAACTGGGCTCACACAACACCTGAGTAAAGCGGCGGATGTGGCTCAGCAACGGTACCCTTCTGCCCAATTTGTGTTACTGGGGGACTTCAACGCCCACCATCAGGAGTGGCTCTTCCCATACCAGTACACAGACCATGCTGGACAAGAGACGTATAAGCTAGCGCTGGCGTTAAATCTTACCCAGCTGGTCCAGGGGGCAACGAGGGTGCCGGATGTTGATTCGCACACAGCCAATTGCTTGGACCTTCTGCTGACAACAGATCCAGACCGTTACTCAGTGTCGATTTCTTCACCATTAGGTACTTCCGACCACTGTCTGGTGAAATCTGTATCCGTCTACTCCCCGCCCGATCCTAGCCCTGGAGGCACCAGGCGGGTTTGGCGATACAGGTCAGCAGATTGGGATGGCATGCGATCTTTCTTCGCATGTTATCCTTGGCGGCCCACTTGCTTTTCTTCGACTGATGTTTCGTCGTGCGCGGACGCCGTGACGGATGTGTTGCGGCGGGGAATGGAGTACTACATTCCATTCTCTGACGTAACAATGTCTGGCGGGGCTCGACCATGGTTTGGTACCGAGTGCAATCGCGCTGATGCGCTTAAACACGCGGCCTACCTGGCATGGGTCGACGCTCGGACGCGTAAAGCGAGTGACGTGAGTCAGAAGAAGAGAGCCTTCAACAGGGCTGCCAAGTTCTGCAAGAAGGTGTTGCGGAGGGCTCGGTTTGACCACATTGGCCGAATTGGGAACAAACTTGCTTCTTACCCAGCTGGTAGTAAGGCGTTTTGGTCCCTGGCTAAGTCGGTTGAATCGAACTTCTGCCGCCCCTCACTACCTCCACTGCTGAAACCCGACGGGTCGCTGGCCCACTCCGCTGAGGAGAAAGCAAGCTTGTTTGCCTCTCTGTTTGCGGAATCTTCGCGTCTAGATCCTGGTGGCGCGAGGCCCCCTGGTACTCTTGGTGGATGCGAGTCGATTATGTCAGACATTCACATTCATCAGAAGGATGTCCGGAGGGTACTGCGTAACCTGGACGTGAACAAGGCTAGTGGTCCCGACGGAATACCGTTAATTGTACTGAGGACTTGTGCGCCTGAGTTGTCTCCGATCTTGACACGCCTATATCGCCTTTCGTTTGAGACTGGAAAAGTGCCGATGGCTTGGAAGCAAGCTAACGTGCAACCCGTACCCAAGAAGGGTAGTCGAGCTGACCCAGCAAATTATAGGCCCATCTCGGTAACTTCCGTACTCTGTAAGAGTATGGAACGTATACTGAATGGTAAGCTCCTAGCATACCTAGAAGCTAACGATATCCTAAGTGACCGACAATACGGCTTCCGCCGAAATCGGTCAACAGGAGATCTTCTAGCGTATGCCATTCACATCTGGAGTGAGGCCATCGACAAACAAGGGGAAGCCCTTGCGGTCTCCCTTGATATCTCGAAGGCCTTCGATCGGGTCTGGCACGACAGCTTAATTGGCAAGCTTCCTTCCTTCGGTCTGCCCGCTGGATTGTGTGATTGGATAGCAGATTTCCTGAGGGATCGGTCTATCCGAGTAGTCATAGATGGCTGCTCGTCCGGACTGCTGGCTATTAATGCCGGTGTTCCTCAGGGGTCGGTGCTCTCGGCAACATTGTTTTTGCTGCATATTAACGATCTGCTAAAACCCGGTACCTTTGGGTATGCAGACGACAGCACTGTTGCCGAGAGATACGTGCCAGACGCACGAGTTAGTGGGTCTCAGGTCCGGTCTCTCCGAGAGGCTATGGTTGGGCGCTTGAACTTGTCCTTGCAGGCTGTCTCAGAATGGGGCGATGCCAATCTGGTTAAGTTCAATGCTGCCAAGACCCAGGCGTGTCTTTTTTCTGCTAAAAGGAGCCAATTTCACCCGGCTCCATCTTTCCGAGGTGTAACCGTGCCGATAACCGACCGACTTGATCTTCTTGGTGTTAATTTAACATCTACCCTCAATTTTGGCCCCTTCATAGAGGCTAAGGCTCAAGTGGCTGCCAAAAATTTGGGGGTCCTCGCGAAGGTGAGACGATACTTCACGCCGGAACAGCTGCTTCAACTCTATCAAGCGCAAGTCCGATCGTGTATGGAGTACTGCTCTCATCTTTGGGACGGATCTGCAAGATACCAGCTTGATGCCCTTGAGTCAATTGAGAAACGAGCCAAGAGGATCATCGGCAATGATAGACTCGTTGAGTCAAAACTCCAAAGTCTTGAACATAGACGCCGAGTTGCTAGCCTGTCGGTTTTCTATCGATTACATTTTGGGGAGTGTGCGACGGAATTGCATGATTTGATTCCGCCAAGCCCGTTTCATCTAAGAACCACAAGACGTACGGCGAAGTGCCACCGGTTCATGGTGGACATCCCATCCATACGCACAAAGCGTTTTGAGAAAACATTCATTGCACGTACAGCTAGAGAGTGGAATTCCCTACCGGAGTCTGTGTTTCCTGTAAGATACAACCTGGGAGTCTTTAAGTCAAGAGTGAATAGGTTACTTCTAGGCAAGCGTGCTCCATCTTCGACCACATCATCGCTTACCATCAGGTGAGATAGTGGTCAAACGCGAGCCTATCAAACATAAAAAAAAAAAGTCGAAATTCGGCAATCTTCACGTTTTAAGAGCGTTACTGGACCAAGGCTCGCAGGCAAACTTTGTCACAGAAAGCACGGTTCAGGACCTGAAATTATAAAAGATTTCGTTAAGAAGTAATATTTCTGGTCTAAGGGGAGATCAAGAATTACTTTCCAAATCAATAGTGTACATGAAAATTCGAACTAGAGTCAATCCACAATGCATATTCACCTTTAAGGCTCATGTTCTGTCCTCAATCACTACTCTCCTTCCAACGAGGAAAATAGATGTATTGGAATGGTCAGAATTAGGAGGGATTGATCTTGCTGATCCGAAGTATCATCAACCTAATAAAATTGATCTTTTATTAGGAGCTGAGATGTACAGTCAGATGTTAAATGAAGGGTTGATGCATAGTCCTACAGGTTCGATTATTTCTGCTTTAGGTTGGATTTTATCTGGAGTTGTAGATTCATCGGTTACTCAAACTGAAGGTGTACTGTCATTACATTGTCAAGTACTAAAGGGAGAGGACTTACTAAAACGATTTTGGGAACTGGAAACAGATCAAGAACTATATAGTCAACAGAAAATGACAAATGAAGAGATAAAATGCGAAGAGTTGTTTAAAGCTACGACGGGCAGAGAAGTGAAGGGCCGTTACATAGTGAACTTACCATTCCGAAGCGAAAATCCAGGCTGCAAATATGGCGGTTCAAAATCCATAACCATAAAGCGATTTCATGCCCTGGAAGCTAAACTTAATAAATGTGTGTGTGTGTGGAGAGACCACAAGGACTCGGCCATAAAGGATTATAAGTTACTTACCGTAACCTTCGGAACGTCTTCTGCGCCATTCTTAGCGGTTCGAGCGATGCATCAAGTGGCGTACGATGAAGATGCAAATTACCCACTGGCGGCTGAAAGAGTCCTCAATGATTATTACCGGTTGTGATACTATTGAAAAAGGCATACAAATTTACAGTCAAATGGAGAAATTACTGGCTAAAGCAGGATTCAATTTACAGAAATGGTCGAGCAGCAGCGATGAATTGTTGGAGAGAATAATCGGTGAAAGGTGTAAAGGACAAGAAAGGGTAGGTAAAGAGATCGACATTAAGCAGGATGTGATAATAAAAATACTGGGACTTACCTGGAACAGAAGCTGGGACGCATTCGAGTACACCGTCAAGTTGCCTCCGCTGCAGGAACCTGTAACAAAAAGAAAGGTATTATCGGAAATAGCAAGACTATTTGACCCTTTAGGATGGGTAGCTCCCGTGTGTTGACGATTGCTTTTCGCGATAGGTGCGAGTGTTGATTGGATTTGTGTGTGACCGGCGTATTGGAGTCTTGCGACACGTTCGTGAGATGAGTGGAGCAGGTGGGTCAATAAATGATGACACAGTTGCATATAAAGTTTGTATATTGGCACGAAAATGGTAAAAAGTCACAATAAAGCACGGATTCAAAAGTCAGTAGAAAACACAGAAATTAAAAAGTCAGTAAAATAGAAAATGCAGATAAGTTTTTGCCCAATAGTGGACACACACACAAGACACAGTTTATACGAGCACAAGACATAAAATACAAATAGAGAGAGAGAGTCCGAGGACTGCTGAGAACTAACTTTGACTGCTTTTTTTTTTTTTGAGGGACTTCTCGCAGATCAGCCTCCGAGGCTATCGTCTGCTCAACCGGGCTTGCCTGTGTAGGCTTTAATAGATTAAAGCCTCCAGCCGCCAGGACTTATTAAAACTTCACGTCACTGGGGGGGAGGCAGCAAGGGAAGGCTGGATCAGGTTTCCATTAGTTGGGGGATTCACTGGCTCAGCGGCACGTGCTGGCGAGAGACGGGGAGGGGCACCTATATAATATTACCAAAACTCTATAGGGCACGTAGTGCGGCAAATGCAAACCCGGACAGCCAATACATTTTGACTTGCTAACAGCCGACCAATCACAGGCTTTAAAATTTTCTGTTGTTAACCAATCAGAACGGTTATATTAATCGCTTAGGTAATGAACACCTGCATATTTACTTTGACATATTTACTTTCTTTCATGACAACAAATC
Source organism: Polia nebulosa (assembly GCA_951329385.1). Lineage (NCBI taxonomy): Eukaryota > Metazoa > Arthropoda > Insecta > Lepidoptera > Noctuidae > Polia > Polia nebulosa. The sequence continues at coordinate 17,150,828 of OX589610.1, read as the reverse complement.
TAACATATTTACATACTAAAAAGTATGTATTACATGGATAGTCTGAATCTACGTTATACTCATTATTTAGATTTTACTTTTACATTCACATTAACCTGTAATCTACAATAAAAACAAACCATCTTCACATAGGTATTACAATATGTATATAATTTTACATAGCGGGCTTCAAAAACTTTCCATTGTCTTGAACCAATCCATGAGAAGCATGAAATCGAGTAGCCAATAGCTGGCTTGCAAGAATTCCAACTACTGGCTTTGTTCTAATTGGACAACTTTAACGTCGTGACATACACTACCTGCGCTGCAGTGTAAAGGTACTTTAACAAAACTTTAAACTTTAACAAGACTTTTACCTTTACTTTTAAGACATTTATGAGGATGACAAACATAAGGAATCATAATAAATGAAACTACGTTATCTATAGTTTTAATGGATTAGGGTGATGGCGCTTTCTCTACACTAGGGTGATGGCGCTTCCTCTACACCCGTGATTGTACTAGCGAAAATACAAATTCAAAAATTATGGATTTCTGGTATCAAATGGGATGAGGAAATTCCATCTGATATAAAAAAGGAATGGTATACTTATCGCAGTAGTTTAGGTGAGTTAAAAAATATTGCGGTACCCAGGTCGGTAGGTATCAACTCTAGCAATGCCAGAGTAGAATTGCATGGCTTCTGCGATGCCTCGAAATCGGCATATGCTGCCGTTATTTATCTCCGTGTGATTGATTCGACGGGCATTCAGATTTCCGTTGTTTACTGCCAAAACTAAAGTTGCGCCGATAAAACAAGTATCGATTCCGCGACTAGAGTTGTGCGGGGCAGTATTGCTGAAAACACTTTTATTACATGTAGCAAAGGTACTACATATAGAAAAACATAATGCGCGAGCTTGGACTGATTCCAGCATTGTGCTGGCTTGGCTTAATGGTTTGCCGAATAAATGGAAGGTATTTGTCGCGAATCGGGTGTCGGAGATACTTACCTCGTTGGATCCATGGCAATGGTCGCATGTGTCTACAAAACAAAAGCCTGCCGACTGCGCATCCAGGGGCATGCTCCCTGCAGAGCTAAGCAAGCATTCATTGTGGTTTCAAGGACCTGATTTCTTGCGGGAAATAAACATTTGTATAAATCTCAAGATTTGAACACTGACTTGGAGTCAGTTGTAGTGCATCACGTTGTAGAAGATCCGGATATCTGTGCTCGATATGCAACGTTGACGCGGCTTATCAGAGTTATAGCATAAATTGAAGGCGTATGTTGACAACAAGAAAAATCAGATCTGAAATAATGTGGAAAGGTTATTTACGATCCGAAGAAATAAACGAAGCTGTTGAGACATGCGTAAGATTGTGTCAGAGAAAACATTTTGAAGAGGAACTATAGGCATTACAAAAGAAAGAACAAATTCAATCAAACAGTATCTTAAAAACATTAAATCCATTTCTAGATGTAAATAATATTTTAAGGGTAGGCGGCAGATTAGAAGCATCCGAGTTAAATTTCTCAAGAAAACACCCCATTATTTTACCAAAAAAATCACATTTAACCAATTTAATTATTGCTTTCGGACATAGACAAACTCTTCATGGGGGTACAATTAACAATTAACCTTGAGTTACATTTATAATAAATTTTGGATTTTTGGAACAAAACAGCTTGTATCTATGCCATATACGGAAATGTGTTTTATGCGTTAAAAACAATGGGCTTACTTGTAATCCACTGATGAGACAGCTACCTGCAACTCGTGCCAAGCCCTCTCGCGCATTTTCTTCGTAGTGGTGTAGACTTTGCTGGACCTATTCAATTACGCACAGCAAAGGGTCGCGGGCATAAAGCTTATAAAGGATATATATGTTTGTTTGTCTGCATGTCAACGCGTGCAGTTCATATAGAAGCAGTATCTGACCTTACGTCTGATGGATTTTTGCAGGCCTTCAAAAGGTCTGTAGCGAGAAGGGGCCATTGTCAGGAGGTGTGGAGCGACAATGGCACAATTTTTGTAGGCGCTGCAAAAGAACTGGGTATTCTCTTTACCAGGGAAAATAATAGTGTCTTATCGGAGATTGCGGAAACTTTAGGAACTAATGGAACGTCCTGGCATTTTATTCCGCCTCACGCGCCCAATTGCGGAGGACTGTGGGAGGCTGGAATAAAATCGGTGAAATATCACCTAAAACGCGTCGTTGGCACTTCCACCCTGACTTACGAGGAAATAACAACTATTTTAGCTCAAGTGAAAGCGTGTCTAATTTACCGGCCGCTATCTAGATTGGGAACCAGTTCTGAAAATACAGAAATTTTGACTCCTGGCCACTTCCTGGTTGGTGAGCCTCTTGTTACGCCACCAGATTATAACTTTGAAAATTCTAAGATTAGCTCGTTAAAGAGATGGCAGTATACCCAATGTATGCTGCAAACATTCTGGTGAAGGTGGTCTCAGGAATATTTGAGGCAATTCTTTCATAGACATAAATGGACCTCGGAAACTCCTTCTCCGAAAAGAGGAAATGTGGTTTTAATCAAGGAAGACGATCTTCCTCCGTGTCGTTGGGTTTGGGGTATAATAGAGAAAGAGCATCCAGGTAATGACGGGATCGTACGAGTAGTCACTATTAAAACGAAAAACTCGATTATTAAAAGACCTGTATCCAAATTATGTTTGCTTCCTGTTACTGAATAATATATTTAATTTGTGTCATAAACGGATTTTATACTTGGGAAGGAGAACTCGAAAATAAGTGTGCACGATTGTTAATTTTTTTTGTTGTTGTTACTATTTTTATTTATACCTAGTCAAATATGAACGTGCAAGACTTGTTAAAAAAATATATTTATTTAATTAAAAATACACGTGTGCTCAGCATGAGCATTATAATAAGAAGAACATTTAAATCTAAGTTACATGGGCTTATATACTAGTGGAGAGGTTTGCATGTGTGTATCTGTGGCTGGACCTCACAGTGGGTCAGCAACAGGAAGTCACTCGTATGTCAGATCATACTTCTAATTGTTTTGGCCATCATTACCTGGTAATTTATTATAAACATTCAGGGCTACCTGGAAGACATGGGTGGCATGGCGTGATCTTAGTTTACCAAAACAGTTCGGTGTATATGCTGGCTATGCATAACTCCTCCCTCCGTAAGAGCAAAATCACCATCCGAAGGTGCATCACGAGGTTGATGATTTTGTTTAAGCTTACGCATTAATATACTTCTATAGCGATACACTATAACTAAAATTAGTACAAATACTAAAATAACGTAAATTACAATAGTTCCTATGCTAACACTGTGCACATTCACAAAATGGCTTTCACTTTTCTTCACTTCACTCTTGTCTGTTAATGCATGCGATAGAAACTGTAAGTTTTCCAAATCAATCTCGTCTAGACTGATAGTTTTACGTAGTTTGATGTCTTTTGGTGGTATAATACTGGGTAGATGAATTGATGGTGAGCTGCGGAAGACAACTTCTCCTGATTGAAGGCGGCGTCTTCTTAATGTGCTGGTCCCGAGTTTTACCTCACACGCATTGTTAAGGGTTAGGATGTATGTACCCATAATGTCGTGCTGGCTCCTGTCGTCGTTGCAGTTTTCAGTCAGGTATGTAGGAAAACCTGCGAAAATAATCCAAGAGTCCGGATGTATGGACTTCATTTTAACGTCAGATGCGTTGACAGGAAGAGGCAGGCACGATGTTATTTTCGTAGAAAAGGTCATCAAATCTTTGATGCATTTATTTTCTTCCACTGGAGACACGTTGCTCTCGTAACAAAGGAACTTTCCTTCGTCTATTTCTCTGCAAGGCTGGGAGAGCGATACTACTTTCGACCCTTTCGCAAGGATATGGGAATGTTTAGGGGTAATTAGGAAAGATAAATCAAGGTGGGGATTATACATAGGGAAAGGATGTAAAGTGTAATAATTATAGACATCTAATTGGACCGTTGGTACTGACATAATAAAAGTTATTTGTTTGCCTTTTACATAAGCTTTGATGTCAATACAATGTTCAATATTAACTAAGTTTTCATTAGTTACAGGGAAAGCTAGCTTATCTGTTTTTTCGATGTCTATAAGAATAGTAATTAGTTCAGTGGTACCTAATATAGATTGATGTAATACATTAACTCTACTAAACGCTAATGCTGTCTCCACTTCATCTAAGCGGGTTAATAATATTTGAAAGTTATGAGTTAACATGTTATAAGTATTTAAGACAAGGCTCTTGCTCCTTTGGAATTGAGTTTCGTTTAAAATTTCTTCTATTTCCTCAATAGTTTTCTCAAGTACTATAAAGTTGTTTCTAGTTGAGTTGGTGATATTAACGAATGTGTCAACTATTTCGGAAACTAAAGTAACTTTATTCATGATTGCATCTTGTTGCAATTGCAGACTGTTTATCCAATCATCATATCTAAGTGCATCATCGTTATCTAAATTTCCAGTAATAGCTTTAATAATAGATCCAATAGGATTGATAAGTCCCCTTTTTATTCTAATGCTTGGAATTAATTGATTGTAACGTTCTATAGTTATGTTCATTATGTATTGGGTTTGCAACTCGGCATCAACAAGACTACCATCTAAGACGTACATACCTAATTTATCCTTCATATAGCTAGAAATATCGTTATATTTTTCTATGTTATATTCTAAATTCTTATGAACTAAATCTAAGTCTAATCTCTTAATTATATGCCAATTATAGAGGCTTAGTGAAGCTTGTCCTTTTTTAACGGGAAGGATTCCCGGATTTTCTTCAATCCTTTGAAGTTGAAGGCCCAGGCTGAGGGCTGCTTGCATCGCTACCATCAGGACGAACCTGTGAAGGACGCTTAATGTCTTTAACGGGTATTTTCTTAGTTTTACTGGCTTTATTTTGGACAGCTACCGTATTTCTTTTAACTTCATCTATAACTATCGCTTTTTGGTATCTAGGCTTATCTTTGCTACGTCTGGTATTAACTCCTTTCATATAAATTTCATCTCACTTTTTAATGTCGAATTGTTTTTCGCCGCCGCGTTTTTCTTTGGTTTTTTCTTTGGACTGTATCATTTTATCAGTTAAGTAATTATATAGATATTTAGTACGCTTAACATGGTCCTTTACTAACTGTTGGGTGTAGCTCTTACTAAAGTCTACTGCAAAGGTACTTGAGGCGTCAGTATGTCCAAAGACTACTTCAAACGGTGTTAAGCCAGTAGCTGAATGAATAGACTGGTTGTAGGCCATTATAGCATACATCATGACAGATGCGGCGTCGGTTATTTTCCTCTCATACTTCGCTAGTCTATAAATTTCTGTAATAGTAGAATGGAATCTTTCTACTAGTCCCATAGAGTTTGGGTTATGAGGCGTACTAATGTGTAGATCTATTTTGTAAAAGGATAACATTTCTTTTAATAAATGGTTATTAAATTCTGATCCTGGATCTGAGCTAATTTTTAATGGCACACCATATATGGAGAAATACTTTATTAGTGTCCTTATAACTTCCGGTGTAGATCTATTAGGTACTTCAAATGCTTGACCTAGCTTACTGAATGCGTCTATGATTGTAAGGAAATAAGTTCCTTCTATTGAGAATATGTCTATGAATAATTCTTGAAAAGGTTTTGTTTGAGTTTGAGTTAATTGTAGTTCGGGTTTTATTGGTTTTCTGTCATATTTCATTTGCTTACAAAGTTCGCATGAGTTGATGATACAAGCTACGGTGTTTTCCAAATTGTTCCAGTAGTAAGTTCTTTTTAAATGGGCTACGGTTTCTTTGATACCACGATGGCATGTTTTTCCAATATGATATTTCAGGATTATTTCACGTTGTTCATTTTCGTCTTCAACGTAAACAACTCTTTCAGTGCACTCATAGATGCTTATCGCGTCTTTTTTGAATAAGGTTGTAATAATGTTTGAAAATTCTTTACGGTGGCGTTCGTCTTCAAAATAGATGTAATATTTTATTTTGGGGCGGATATATTCTTTTAAGAATTCTTTTATTAACTCTGGTTTATCTAATGGTATGTGTACTTCGCACACCTTTTGCTTATGTCTAGATAGGTTTTTAACGCTACATTCATTTTTATGCCAAGTGTATACAAGAATCTGATTGGGTTTTGTATCTATGGCTTCCTTTAATATCGGGATATCAGAGGAGTCTGTATTGTCTTCTGAATGGACAGTTACTAAAGAAGGAGAGTCTGCTCTTTCAGAGGCTGTGACTGTTTCACTTCCTATTGATGGTACTGAATAAGGTGACTTAGGTCTGTTTTCAGAGTTTCTGGATGAAATAGTAATATTGTCATCTTCGTCTGATGAGATGACAATGGTCTTCAGACCATCGGTGTTCACTATCATTGAGACATCGTCTAAGGCGTTGACTTTAATTCTAGACAATGCATCTGCATTGCTATTTTGTTTACCGGGTTTATATTTAATTTCGTAATCGTATTCAGAGAGTCTAAGTCTCCATCTCGTGAGTCTACTTCCTGGCTCTTTAATTGAGTTTAACCATACCAATGGTCTATGATCGCTTAGTATTGTAAACTTTTTACCGTATAAATAAGGTCTAAAATATTTGCATGCCCAAACAACTGCTAAAAGTTCCTTTTCTATAGCGCTGTAGCGCGTTTCGGCGTCATTAGGAGTTCTACTCGCGAAAGCTATTGGTTTATCGCTACCAATTGGACCTTGAGATAAGACTGCTCCTAGTGCAAAGTTAGATGCATCCGTTGTTAAAAGAAAAGGTTTTTCAAAATCAGGGAATTGTATTAATGGTGCATTGGTAAGTAATTCTTTGCACTTTTCAAATGCGTTAACAAACTCTTGAGTTATGGTTACTTTATTTTTCTTTTTAAGGCAGTTTGTCATAGGTTGTGTTATTTTAGAGAAATCTTTTATGAATTTACGATAGTATCCTACTAAACCTAAGAAACTCTTTATCTCTGTTGGTGTTCTAGGCAAAGGGAATTTTAACACAGCTTTAATTTTATCATTATTTGGTTTTAGACCGTTTTTGGTTATTGTGTGTCCTAAATATAACACTTCTTTCTTAAGAAATTCACATTTGTCAAGGGTTACTTTGAGATTCGTTTGTCTAAGTCTATCGAATATTTTTCTTAGTTTTTCTATGTGTTCCTGAAGGCTGGTTGAATAAACAATAATATCGTCTAAATAAACAAGACAATGTATGCCTTGTAGTCCACGGAGTACATTATCCATTGCTCGTTGGAAAGTAGCTGGGGCGGTTTTTAAACCAAAGGGCATACGTGTAAATTCGTAATGTCCTGACTGTGTAGTAAATGCTGTTTTCGGTTGGTCCTCTTTTTCTACCTCCAGCTGATGATAACCACTAGCTAGGTCTATTGTAGTGAAATAAGAGGCTTTTCCTAGCCTATCAAATAAGTCCGTAATGTTTGGTAGTGGGTATTTATCATCTATCGTTATTTCGTTGAGTCGCCTATAATCTATAACCATCCGAAACTTCTGTTCACCTGAGGCGTCCAGTTTCTTGGGAACTAGGTGTACAGGGGCACTCCAAGGTGAGTGTGATTCTGTGATTACTCTATTTTCTAAAAGCTTATCTATTTGCTTCTGTATTTTCTCATTTTGACTAACGGGGTGTCTATATGGGCGTATGTAAATTGGATCTTCGTTCTTTGTACGAATCTTATGTTTAACTTGGTTAGTAAAAGATAGAGGTATGTGTTCACAATGGAAGATGTCTTTATACTCGGTACATAGGTTAGTTATTAATGATTTTTCTTCTATGTTTAGGTGATCAAGCCGTAACTTATTTAAGTTTTCATCTAATATTTTTTCTAAGTCAGAGTTGTGGTTTGAATTATGAACTAGGCAATTATCTGCTAAATCTTGTTTTATACTCTGAACCTCGAAGGGTTTTTTAAATGTTATAGTCATCTCAGTGTCGGTAGTGTTCTGGATGACGGTTTGAGCTAAGGAGTCTACGCAGTTAACTAAAGCGTCAGGCATACGAACTCCTGGGCAGAATTCTATGTGGTTTAAAATTGCATTTCCATTGTTCAACATCGTTGGCACTTTAACGCGTGTTTCCGATCTAGGTGGTATTACTATCTGATAAGCTGGGTTATATAAAATGGGAATTTCTGTTGTATTTGTTCTTAAGACCTGATTTTTCATGTCTGTGGTAGCTTCTAATTCTTTTAATAAATCGGATCCGATAAGGCCGTTATACGCTTTGTCTACGTTGTAAATATAAAACTTATGATGAATATCGGTGTTAAAAGTGTCCGTTAAGGGAATGTATGCGACTTCGCTATGCTTGCTACGTCCATGTGTACTGATTACTTCAAATGGTTCCTCACTCTTGCAATATTGGAAGTACTGGTCGGCTAGTTCAGCGTTAATAAAAGATCGTGTACTACCTGTGTCTATTAGAAAAATTGCTTCCATTTCTGGTAAATAGATATGTGGTAACCTAAGGCCACTATAATTTAAATTTATTACTTCTATTTCTGGTCTGATTGGTCTATTGTAGAGGCTTCTCTCTGAAAATTTACTGGTTCGTTTTCAACTTGCACACAATTAGTTTCGTTACTATCATCTATTAACTCTACAAGGTTCTCATCATTCAACAAGAATATCTGTTCGTAGTTAGAATCAGGGTCAAGTTCAAGTGGCTCTTCAATCATGTTATTGCGAACCGTTCGCATCGACACGTCAGTGTTTTGTCTAGGCTGTTGATTGACGACGCCAAATCGGAACTGTTGGTTCGGATTGGCTTTAAAGAAACCTGATTGTTTATAATTATTAAGTGTACGCGGAATCTGTTGCGGTTGGTGAATTATAGCTTTTTGATTTGGTTGATTATTACTGGTATTTGGTTTAAATCCTTGTGGTGGATTTGCAACTCTTTGGTTGTTGTTATTTGGATTTGAAATAAAGTTTGGTTTAAAACCGTATATTTGTCTAAATCCTTGATTATTATTGGTTGGAATGCCAAATTTATACTGAATTGGAGCCGTAAGGTTAGGTTTAGAATTGTTTAAATGGTTAGCGTAATTATTAGTGGTTGTTTTATTTTTATTTCGGGCGTTGTATCTCGTTTGGAAGTTAACTTCCTCGGTTACAACACTTAACGCGGACTCCAGTGTTACGCATTTATTAAGTCTCACAAACTTAATCATGTCCTCTGGTAAATTATAGAGGAACACGTTTAAAGCAGTATTATATATAATATATTTCGCTGCTTTAATACCTTCGTCGGTGAGAAGGTTTACTTTTGATATAAGTGAGCTTCTAACATTTTGTATTCGATGGCAGAAGTCTATATATGACTCCCCTTGTTTGATCTTTAGGTTCTCTAATTCAATACTAATGCAAGCTTCGGATCTTGGATCCCCGAAGTGTTGAACAAAAAGTTCTTTAAGATCTTCCCAGGTGGTAACGTTTTCACGTTCGCTTATTAGGACTGCAGCTTTACCCACTAATCTGCTCGTAATACAATGAAACAAATAAGTCTGCTGCGCTGGGTTGTTCTCCCCTCTAAAACTTCTAATTACGTACTCGCATTTGGAAATAAAAAGGTTGAGTAACTTATCATCTCCGTCAAATCTTGGGATGATGCTTTGAATTTCCTTAGGGATAAGTTGAATATTCATTATTCACAATTTATTTAAATAATAAGGCAAACAAATAACGAAGTTAGCGATTTTAGTCTAAACAACGCTTTAAGTTATGCTAGTATGTTTAAATTGACAAAAATTTTAAGTAATTAAAACAAAAGTAGTAAATTGGCAATGTGAGTCCAAATTACTTAAAAATAAAACTAATATTAAATTGGCGATGTGAGTCCAATTTAATTGTAATAAAACTAATATTAAATTGGCGATGTGAGTCCAAATTAATTACACAAAAAACTAGTATTAAATTGGCGATGTGAGTCCAAATTAATAAAACTAATACTAAGTCTAGAATTGGCGATTTTTGTCCAAAAATAGACGTGTTACGTTAAATGGCGATGTCTAGTCCAATCAAACGCTACAGGATAAGACAAGGAAGGGAACAGTGCGAATAAGAGTCTACTCACAGTTTGCTCGATCCCATGCCAGTTCTCGTACTACTGCTTACTGCTTCTGCACACGCGACGTTCTTTGACGAATTTGTTTGTTAGGTTCTTTACAGACTAGAAGTCTATGCGTCTAGGATACGTTACGACCGATGAATGTGTCTATCAACGCTCACTGTTCGCGACTTTACTAATCCGACCCGGCTGCGCCAGTCAAATATGAACGTGCAAGACTTGTTAAAAAATATATTTATTTAATTAAAAATACACGTGTGCTCAGCATGAGTATTATAATAAGAAGAACATTTAAATCTAAGTTACATGGGCTTATATACTAGTGGAGAGGTTTGCATGTGTGTATCTGTGGCTGGACCTCACAGTGGGTCAGCAACAGGAAGTCGCTCGTATGTCAGATCATACTTCTAATTGTTTTGGCCATCATTACCTGGTAATTTATTATAAACATTCAGGGCTACCTGGAAGACATGGGTGGCATGGCGTGATCTTAATTTACCAAAACAGTTCGGTGTATATGCTGGCTATGCATAACTACCTATACACTTGCTAATGTTACATTAGTTTAACTGGTTAGTACGTAATATTTAATGTTTGTTGCTGCTCGAACTTATTATAATATTAAGGTCAATTTATGCTTGCCCTTAATGGGGGGAGAATGTATAACCTTGTTCGCACTGTATCGATAAAATACCCTAGGCACACTGTTGTAAATTAGATCCGCGATGTTTCGAAAGATGGTGTTGTTAGATGAGCACCGATATCTACATCGCGGTGTTAAGATTTTCCGTCGATAGTATGAGAACCCTGTATGGACTTAGAATATCTCTCTTTTTCTTGCGAAATATACCGTTGGAACAGGGTTGCTGCGTTTTATTCATTGGCTCCCTGGTTCCATCCAAAGCCCTGTGCTGACCCTGGCTGGACATCATCAGGTCGTACAGAGAGAATGCGCAAACGAACTTACCTTGCCATTTTATCTTTTACTAAATCAGTCATTTACAGAAGGCACTTTCCCGGAATTGCTAATGAAATCTTTAATTAAAACAATTCATTAAAAAAAACACAAAAAGTGATCCTAACAATTACCGCCCGATAGCTCTATTGCCCTCAGCCTCAGCCTCAGATCTTTGGAATAGCTATGTGTGATCGTATTTATACCTTTTGCGAAAAATTTAATATACGAGTATTCAACGACTGTCAAAATGGTTTCCGGAAAAATCGTTCTACTACATTAGCTGTGTACAAATACATCCAGGCAGCCCTTAGTATTATAAACAACAAAGAAAACGCGATAGGAATACTATTAGACATGACCAAAGCCTATGATAAGGTACAATTTAAAATACTGCTTAACAAATTATACGGAATAGGAATTCGCGGGAAAGCCCATGAATGGCTTTCGTCGTACTTACATAATAGAGAACAGGTAGTTGAAATTGAATACTTTAATAAAAATAGTAGAGAAATAGAAAAAATCCGATCGAGTAGTAAAATTATTAACGCCTCCATCCCCCAAGGAAGTGTCATAGGGTGTTTACTATTCCTCATATATATTAACGACTTACCGAAAACCATAGAGGTACCGTGTGTTTTGTTCGCGGACGATATATCCTTACTAGTCTTATGTCGCAACAACACAAATGTAGTGGAAAAACTTAACTCCACACTCACTGAAACATGTAACTGGATGAACTCGCATAACCTAGAAATTAATTACACTAAAACTAAATTAATGACTTTCCACCCTTACCAAAAAGCACCATTGTACTTGAATTTCAAATTTAAGGGTTCAAAATTGGAAAGCATTGACGAATGCACCTTACTTGGACTTACAATAGATAAACATATTAACTGGAAATCACAAATATAAAAAACCGTGCAAAACTTTCAAAGTTCTCGTATGCTCTTCGCGAAATAAAAAGGACCACCAACTTACAAACTGCTCTCACCACCTACTATGCGTATGCTAATGCATGGCTAAGTTACGGCGTAACCCTCTGGGGTAATACACAGATGGCACCTACACTCTTCACCCTACAAAAAATTAATTAGAATTTTGTCAAATATTGATCAAACTGACAGCTGCAAACCTTATTTTAAAAAACACAACATTCTAACCCTCCCCAGTATCTACATTTTAGAAACATGCAAATTCGTTCGTAAGCATCATGGGTTTTATACAAAACGCGAAGACATCCAATCACGTTACGCACTCAGGCATCGATCTAGACTAAATCTACCAACCCTGGAGGTTGGTAGATTTAGTCTAAAAAATGTAGTCTTAAAAATGCATTCTACAGGTCCCTATGTGATGTCTATAAAAATATATAACACACTGCCCGAATTATTAAAGAAAGAGGAAAAGTTAAATATATTTATAAAAAAGATTAAAGAATTTCTGACAAACAAATGTTATTATTCCATAGATGAATATTTTAATGACAAGTTTAAATACTATAAATAATAGAATTAAATTGAATGACATTTAAATATTAGTATTACTTATTTGACATATACATAATAGAATTAAATTGAATGACATTTAAATATTAGTATTACTTATTTGACATATACATAATGGAATTAAATTGAATGACATTTAAATATTAGTATTACATAATTAACATGTAAATAATAGAATTACATTGAATGACATTTAAATATTAGTATTACATAATTGACATATAAATAACAGAATTAAATTGAATGACATTTAAATATTAGTATTACATAATTGACATATAAATAACAGAATTAAATTGAATGACATTTAAATATCAGTATCTATAACAAATGTTTTTATTCCATAAATGAATATTTTGTAAATAATAGTAATATAAATAAAAGAAAAATAACAGAAATAATATAATTAAATTGAATGACATTTAAGTATAAGTATTACATAATGACATATAAATAATAGAATTAAATTGAAGAAATTAATCTACGTATAATCATTACTAAAAATAAAACTTATACCAGCTACGGTTATAAAATTAAATTTAATAATTAATTAATTATTTTTTAAGTTACGATATAGTTCATATTTTGAGTGGTTTTTTTTTGCGCTGAGAAGGTGATTTCTGTCTTGTAGTAGTTTTATAGTGTGACTTTCGTATTCGTTCTGATTTGTTACGACTTACACCAAAGAATTTGCCACAATTAATTCAAAGCCTAAATTCATATAAGCGGAAGAGACCTGGTAAAGAGTCTGATCACAGTATTCCATCCAAGCGTTCTAAAAACATGTCTAACCCAGACACTTCGTCTAGAAGGTGTCATAAATGCCACAAATTAGGACATATTCAAAGGGACTGTCGTTTAGGTACAAATCACGGCCCTAGTAAAGATTCGACTTCAACTACTACTTCTGATAATTCAAAACCAGTCGATTCGGGGTCAAAACCTCCTGTAACATCTTGTACTTTTTGTAATAAAAAGGGGCATTCTAGTGAAAACTGTTTTCACCGCTTAAATAAGAAAACTAAAAACGAAAAGTCTTCTCAAGTAAATAGCCTGGTTTTAACCAACAAAAAATTACACACTATTCAAATTGACAACCATGATTATTCCTGTCTGATAGACAGTGGTGCGGAATGCTCTCTAATGCGCGAAAGTATTGGCGATTCAATAAGGGGTAAAATGACTTATGAAACAATTCTTTTGAGAGGTGTTGGTGACAATGCTTTCTGTTCATCGCGTAAAAAGTTGTGTATGATCTGTGTTGATGGTATAAACGTTGAATTAGATTTTATTCTAGTCCCTGATAGATACATTCAATATGACGTATTACTTGGCCAAAATTTATTTGAAATACCTGGAATTCAGGTGACTTTCTCAGGGAATTTCACTAAAGTAGTTCGCAACTTTTATAGTGTTAACAGTCTTATAAAGGAAATTGCAGATTTTGATGGTGTAGATATTAATCCTGAATTAACTCCAGAACAAATGGTACTGATAAATGACTTGTTAAATTCATATTCTGAAATGTTCACGTCTGGAAACGCAGTTTCTCAAGTAATTACCGGTGAGTTAACTATTCGATTGAAAAATTCTGATAAAATAGTTCAACGACGGCCCTACCGATTAGCTCCTGCTGAGCGTGAACATGTCAAGAACATAATTAAAGATTTAAAGGACAATAATATAATTCGTGACAGCAATTCCCCATTCGCAAGTCCAATATTACTGGTTCGGAAAAAAGATGGTAGTGACCGCATGTGTGTCGACTATAGGGAATTAAATAGCAACACCGTTCGTGATCACTTTCCACTTCCAATTATTGATGATCACATTAGTAAATTGTCGCGTGCTAAATATTTTACAATTGTAGATATGGCAGCCGGCTTCCATCAGATCCCAATTGCAAATGATTCTATAGAAAAAACTGCCTTCGTCACGCCTGATGGGCAATATGAGTACCTCAGAATGCCATTTGGGCTCTGTAATGCACCTTCTGTGTTTCAAAGGGCCATCAACACAGCTCTTAAACAGTTCGTTGACAATTTTGTTTTAATTTACATTGATGACGTTATAATATATTCAGAAACCGCTAATCAAGGTATCGAACGTTTAAAGTTAGTTCTTGAAGCTTTGCAGAAAACTGGGTTTTCTCTCAATATAAAAAAATGCAAGTTCTTAAAAACTGAAATCGAATACTTAGGAAGAATTGTTTCAAATGGTCAAGTTAAACCAAGTCAGGGTAAAATTTCCGCTCTTCTAAATGCTCCTATCCCAACGACTGTAAAGCAAGTAAGGCAATTTTGTGGACTAGCAAGTTACTTCCGAAAGTTCATTCCTAATTTTTCTCTCATCATGATACCCTTGTATAATCTAACTCGTAATAATGTCAAATAGCACTGGACAACTGAGCAGGAATCTGCTAGGAATAAGATTCTACAGTACCTTGCCTCTGAACCTGTACTCACTTTATTCGATCCTGCTAAACCTGTTGAGCTTCACACTGATGCCAGTTCCACTGGTCTTGCAGGAATTATTTTTCAAAAACATGATGATCAGATGAAAGTTGTAGAGTATTTTAGCATGCGCACCATTGATACGGAAAGCCGTTACCACTCTTATGAGTTGGAAACTCTGGCAGTTGTTAGATCTATAAAGCATTTCCGTCATTATTTGCTTGGCAGGCCATTTAAAGTCATTACTGATTGTAACTCGCTTAAAGCTTCGCGTAATAAAAAAGAATTACTTCCTAGGGTTCATAGGTGGTGGGCTTACCTGCAATCGTTTGATTTTAGTATCGAGTATCGAAAAGGAGAACGTATTCCCCATGTTGATTACTTAAGCCGTAACCCGGCAACAATCAACATAAATAATATTCATAATTATAGCGAATGGCTGGAAGCAGAACAAAGTAATGATTCAGAGACCAAACATATACTTGAATCAATTAAAGACAAAACTATTGATAAAGATATTGCTTCCAGTTACGAGATTCAAAATGGATTGTTGTATCGTATTATTTCCATTAATAATAAAGTTAAGAAACGTCTTTATGTTCCAAAGGGTTATAGATGGCACATCATACAAATTTATCACGATGCTCTTAAACACTTCGGTTGGGAAAAAACCCTTGACAAAATAAGAGAACAATTTTGGTTCCCGAATATGTCAAAGTGTACACGTAAATACGTTGACAGTTGTCTGACTTGTAAGATAAATAAAAGCCAATCTGGTTCACAACAGATTACATTGCACCCTATAGATAAGCCCCCTACTCCATTTCATACCGTTCATATGGACACTACAGGTAAATTGAGTGGCAGTAAACCTACTAAACAATACGCAGTTGTTTTTATAGATGCATTTACAAAATTTTGCTACATGAAACCCGTTACTAATTTGACTGCAATGGCTACGGTAAATGCCTTGAAGGAATTAATTTATACTTTTGGTACGCCTAAACGTATTATTTGTGATCAGGCTGCTTCTTATACTGGCAAAGAATTTACACTTTTTTGTGAAAAATGGTGTATAGAATTGCATTTTATAGCTAGTGGTGTGAGTCGTGCAAATGGTCAAGTTGAGCGAATAATGAAGGTTCTGACAAATTGTTTTACGATTGTTGAAAATACAACCAAAAGAAGTTGGAAAGATGCTGTTGGTGAAGTACAGTTGGCAATTAACAGCACCTGTAGTAAAAGTACTGGTCATACTCCTTTCCAACTTTTGATGGGCTGCGATCAGGCACCTCCTGCTATATCAGCTTTGGTAAATGATGTTGAACGTATGGACCTCGATATGTGCCGTCAAGAGTCTAAACTCAGGATGGACGAACTTGCTGAATCTCAAAAAGCCGATTATGATAAAACTAAGGCTAGAATTGTACCTTTCAAAGTCGGTGATATTGTATTAATCAAACAAAATCCGCGAGTGATTAACAAACTTGACAGCAAATTTAAAGGTCCATGCGTCATTACTGAAGTGAACGATAAAGACAGATATACAGTTAGAGTTAATAAAACTGGCAATGAGTTGTATGTCTCACATGATAATTTACGAATCGTCACTCCCGATATGGGATGTGAGTTGACAGATTCTCTAAATATTTCTGATGACTGTAACGAAGATAATGAATAAACTTCTTAAAGAAACCCGTCAAAGTCTCATATTGATTATGTAATTTGTAAGATTGTCCTGCATATCTCGGAACGTCCGGCCAACGATCATGGTTATGCTTGACAATTTCACTAGTGTCATGTAAATTGACAGTAGCCATGTGATTTGGCAAGTATCTGGATGTCATGTGATTTGACAACAGCCATGTGATTTGGCGAATACAAAATCATGATGCCATGTGATTTGGCTGATATAAAATCATGATGCCATGTGATTTGGCGAATACAAAATCATGATGCCATGTGATTTGGCTGATATAAAATCATGATGCCTTGTGATTTGGCGTGTGTGGTCATGTGATTTGACCATGTGGTTTAGAAATCATTAGATGATAAGGTCATGTGATTTGGCCTTTAGTAGCAATTTGATTGTTTTTTTTTGAGTCATGTTATTTGACATAATTTTACAAGAGTTTATTTCGCGAGCCATAGTGGCTGCTCGTCAGTATGGCCGTGTGGGAGATAAATTATTTAATGTTTTTTTTAAGAAATGTCACATATTATTTTGTACTACCTCCGGTCTATAACAGTATTGTAACGACTACTTTTCCCCCTCTTTGTAAGCAAGTTGTGCTATAAAAGGGGCGCACTGTCTTTCGACAGATCAGAAGCTGTCCGATAGTGGGCACGGCACAACGGTGCTCTGAACTGTCAGGTATGTTTTTTTATTAGAATATGTTTATGCTGAATTTTGATTTCTTTGTGTATTATTTTAACCGATATTATTTTGAACTATATTTTTGTGTTATTGATTATTGTTAGGTTGTATTACTGTGTCATTTTGGATTCTGAATATAATGAACAAACCCATTTATGTCTATTATTCCACCCTCTCCCACATAAAGAACGAAATTTTAAGACATAGCAAGGGAACCCTGATACCTGTTCTAGCAGATATGTTCAATGACATCATAATTACCGAAACCATTCCCCAACAATGGACAGTCTAATATCATCCTACTGTATAAGAAAGGTGATAAATATGATATAGGAAACTATCGCCCTATCAGCCTTATGTCTAACGTATATAAGATTTTCGCTAAGATTATCTTGAAACGAATTGAAATAACCCTAGACGAACATCATCCGATCGAGCAAGCAGGATTCGCAAAGATTATTCGGTAGTCGACCACATCCACGTAGTGCGACAAATTCTAGAGAAATACAACGAATACCAGCTAACATACTACATCGCGTTTATCGATTACAGTAAAGCGTTTGATTCTCTACTACACGAAAACATATGGGAGGCTCTACTAGAACAAGGAATCGAACACAAATACATCCGATTAATAAAAAACATATACAGTCGCAGTACAGGAAGAATTCAATTAGAAACGGAAAGCGCTCCTTTCAGAATTGA
This sequence comes from Polia nebulosa, assembly GCA_951329385.1. Lineage (NCBI taxonomy): Eukaryota > Metazoa > Arthropoda > Insecta > Lepidoptera > Noctuidae > Polia > Polia nebulosa. Next base: position 17,132,745 of record OX589610.1, on the reverse strand, counting down.
AAAAGGCGTTAGACAGGGCGATCCTCTATCCCCAAAACTTTTCTCCGCAGTACTGGAATCAATTTTCAGAAGACTTAATTGGGAACGTAGATGGTGCATTGCTGTCACACTTGAGGTTTGCTGACGATATAGTGCTATTTGCTAAAACACCAGAAGACTTAAATAAAATGCTAGGAGAACTTGCGACAGAAAGTGCGAAAGTGGGACTGACACTGAATCCGGATAAAACTAGAGCAATGACAAACGGAAGCAAATACACTATTAAACTAGGGAACACCGAAATAGACTATACTGAGGAGTACATCTATCTAGGACAGCTTATAACTCAAAAAGAACCCATGCGAAAGGAAGTGGAGAGAAGAATTACGAATGGCTGGAAGAGATACTGGAGCCTGAGAGAGGCTATGAAAGATAAAAAACTCCATATTAACTTAAAAAGTAAACTGTTTAACACCTGCATACTACCTGTTCTAACGTACGGATGCCAATCATGGGTGTTAAACCACGAAATATTAAACAAGCTAGCAACTTGTCAGTATGCAATGGATAGGAGTATGCTAAATATCAGAAAGTTTGATAGATTGAAAAACTCTGTCATCAGAAATAAAACTAAAACTACAGATGCAACACTTAAAGTCAAAAGACTGAAATGGAGATGGGCTGGCCACATGATAAGAGGATGCGACAGATGGAGCCAAAGGGTGACCCAGTGGTATCCCAGAGAAGGCAAAAGGAAGAAAGGTATACCGCAAAAAAGATGGGACGATGACATTAGACAAGTGGCCGGAGTCATGTGGAACAGAGTGACACAGGAAAGGAAAGAGTGGAAAAGGTTGGAGGAGGCCTTTGCCGACTGGCAAACAAAGGTAACCAAGCAACAAATATTAGATTAATTAATTAATTTAGTTTAAGGGTAAATTAAGTTAGCAATATGTTTAAATCCATTGTAAGATCTGAATAAAAGGCTATATTATATTATTATAGTTCATATAAATCTAATAACTACCTAAAATAGAGCTTCCTCTCTTCTACCTTTTTGCTGTGCCCGACAGGGTCCATAACAATCCCTATTATAAACACATACCACCTAAGCATATATTTTATGGAAAAGCAATAAAGATATTGAGTATTGAGTATATCTTCTTCCCATTTCTAGTTTATAAACTCGTGCTTCATATTGCTTCTAATAAAAATTGATACACCACTCCGTCAGCTGTTACTTCTGAAATTGTAATAATGTGTGAAATTTGGCAGTTGTAATCTCTGTACTTCTGTGTCTGATTTAATCCAATTTTCAACCAGTATCACCAAATCAACATCTTGTATTGATGTTACTATACACCTCAGCTCGTCGATCTTTCCAGGTTTGACTAAACTTCGTATGTTTGAGTAATAACATTTCAAGGAATTTTTTGGTGTACATAAGCTATCGTATTTGTTGGTGATTGTATATGTTATGTTTTTATGTTTACTTGTTGGTTGGTCTGTCACTCGCTGGATTAGTTTTTTGACGATTTCTTTATTATTTTTGGAGTGCCATTTATGTACTTTATTGTAAGATCTGTTTCACCATTATCTGTGCGTAGACGTAGTTCTTGTTTAAGGTTTTTAATGAATTTCCGTTGATAAGGAGTTTGATCTGAGAATGTTTTGAATGGCTCAAGACTTATTATTGCTTTATTTCGGAGAATCGTTGCTGCCAAATCTGGAGATTGTAAAATACCTCAATGTGTCGGTTTCCTTCGGGTTTGTAGTTACCAAGGTGACGTATCATATTTGGTTCGGGACATTCAGGGTGTATTAATTTTAGAATTTTAGAAACTTCGCGAGTACACAACATCAATCTGTCTTCTTTTTTTAATTCTTTAGCTTCCGGAATTCCCACTATGATTATGTTTCTGCTCCTTGATTGCCTTTCCTGAAGTTCAGCAACCACGTCTTCACAAGTAATAGTATTATCTGGATTTTGTGATGAAGTAGCTGCCTTTATATTTTCAAGTTCGGTTGCAAGAGCAGAGACCTTGGTGTTTGTAGAAGTATTGGAAATTTTCAATTCAGCTATCTCAGATTTAATCTTAGTTTGTTCTGTAGCTAGATTTTTAATCTCATTACTGATTGATGATACGTCATCAGATATGGTTTTTATCATCTGTTTTTGACTTTCAATAAATACATTCAAAGTAGACATTACCTCTTTGCGAAAGTTGTTCAGGTCTTGCTTAAGATCATCTTGCTCAGGTTGCTTCCGTTTACGAAATGTCACCTGGAGCGGAGTCATATCTTCTTGCGTATTAAGGGTGGATAGATCTGGATGCGAACTTCCGCGCATATTTGTTCCGGATGGAGATCGTAAAACACTCATTTTAAAAACTTTATAATTGTGCCAGCTCCTTTATAACACTACGTAATCGGCTACGTTTGTCGAGCTACCGATGGTGGTACTGCCGTAGGCCGGTCGAATGAAGTGAGATGAATTATAGGAGCCTGTCTTGCTTGCACTTAAGGATTGCGGGGGGCAGGACCGTGCTCCGCTTGCGCCGGGGTTGGCGTGAAGTAGTATGATATGCTTTAAAACATAAGGATTTGATCAAGGAGAACGATATTTGCACTGATATAATTATCTAGAATTCAGAGTTCAATGACAAATTTTATTTTGTTTTAATAAATTTAATAACACGTCCGCACTCTGCGCTATCTGGTACGACAATCCAGATCCAGACAGATCTTTTACAATAGTCACTGCACTATTTACTATTATTTTAGATTAAAAATAACGGAGAACTCAATAAGACGTTCGCTCGCGACAACGTTAGGAGGGTAGGATGAATGTGATGATGATGATGAGGTTTAGCAATTAAAATCGGAGAGCTCGAGAATAAGCGTGCGCTAGCAAACGAGTCGTCGAGGGTAGATGAAAAATAAGGTGTTTTAATTATTTCTGTAATTACTTCTCACCAAGGATGTACCTACTAATGTTAAAATTGCCGGGCATTAATTATATTTGCCTTAATGAGCACAGTGGCGGAATGCAAGAACATTTGGCAATAATGTCCTTGGTGGGCGGTATGTTTAGGTTAATTTATAGCAAACGGAATCATAGCGATCAATATTAATTCAATTCTGGCAAGTATTACCCACTGGATCGATAGATGGCGTTAATCTAATTGGAATTCGCTATGGTTTCGTTACCGCTCTTAGTATAAGGTCTATGATAAATATTTTGTCAAGTTGAGCAGTACATACACAGTTCACTGTGATTCGGTACAAGTTTTATTGATTATACGCGATTTAATACCAGTCCAGTGTTTTGGTTTTTTACTACCCGCTCCAAGTCGGCCCTCGGTCTCGTTCAGTTAAACTAAAAAATATTTAGCAGAAACAGTTTAAGCCTGTACCTAACCATAGTGTAAGTGTTATTCGATATAACTAATTTAAATGGTCATTCTTCCCGATGTTGTACCTATAACTATAAGTACCTATGTTTTTTTTTGTTTCTCGTGTAAGTGAATATTGTAAAATTCTTTTAGAGAAATAAATTCTTGAAACCGAAGGAATGAGATTTTTCAAACTGGTTTTCCCCTTTTTACTTCGGGGTTGATTATGAAAAAATATTTTTATTCTTTAAAATTACTTTACTTTTAGACTGTTTATACCAATTTTCGAGTCAACTGAAGCAAGCAAAAAATTATTCCCTAAAAACTTCATTACCCCTAAAAACTTTTTTCACCCTTATAGTGGTCCATTTCTAAAAATTCAAAAATACGTTTTTCTTATTATTTTATCAAGATTATTCGTGACGAGTTTTAACTTTATCGCACCAAAATCATGTTGAGATTCTTCCATACAAACTTTAACACCCTCTAAACTCCCATTTGGGGGTAGTCTGGCAAACTAATTATGTAGAATCAAGTTTAAAGTTTTTAAACCCAAGCAGTAAGATTTTTCATACAAACGTCCATCCCCTATTTTACCCCTTTAGGGGATGAATTTCCAAAAATCCTTCCTTTGTGGATGCCTACATTGTATAAGGTATCTATGTGCAAAATTGCAAGTTCTTAAGTGCAGCGGTTTGGACTGTGCGATGATATATCAGTCAGATAGTCAGGACTTTGAATTTTATATAATAGATGGGCAACCAATAGTATTTATAATTAAATGAAATAAACAAATAAAGGGTAGAATTTCCAAAAATCCTTCCTTTGTGGATGCCTACATTATATAAGGTATCTATGTGCAAAATTGCAAGTTTTTAAGTGCAGCGGTTTGGGCTGTGCGTTGATATATCAGTCAGGTAGTCAGGACTTTGAATTTTATATAATAGATGGGCAACCAATAGTATTTATAATTAAATGAAATAAACAAATGAAGTTTAAAATGATATCATTTGACCGATTTTGACCACAGCGACCACATTCCTTGACTGACTCCCCATGGTGGTTGCGCGTTTAGATTTGCTGCTCTGTTATGTAATTTGTATGGATATACAAATTATATAACAGAGTACATTTTATTTAAAATGATGTTAAAATACTCCAAGCATAATTTTTTTTTTGTTTTAGGGTTTGGTAACCTTCAAAGAACTTCTCCCGCTCTGGGAGCTAGAGGGTGTGTCAGACTTACTGACTAAATCCCACCCGTGTTCCTTCAGTTGCATGTGCCAGTACTGTGGTGACTCTTTCGAACACTTTAAAAAAGACTTTGACCCCTGAGTTTGTTTCGGTGTTTCTCTCTATCTCTATCTAGCTAAAACCGACCAAAAAAAAGTTGACGTGTAGAAGTGTTGTTAAAACCTACCTACAAAAATAAAACCATTTATCACTCCCGCGACCCTGGCAGGAATCGGTCATAGCGGGTCCGGCGCTTACTGCTGATATCTCTTTGAGGCGCGCGTGGGGTTTATACGCGCCGTCGATTCGGCCCTGGTTCTTATCGGACGGCAAGCTACCCGTTGCTTGCCGTTCTCATGTTAGAACACTATTGACATCAGGATAAATGTTAGCTCATCAGCTAACATTTGTCGCGCGCACTGTGCAAGCCTTGCATGAGTTGCACTAAAGAGGCGCACCAAACAATTGCAGTAACTGCACGCGTACAGCGCACGAGCAGCTTGCGAACGGGTCGCAAGCGGCGCATTCGCCAGATATGCACACACCCTTATGTTTACGATATTTTATTCGTTTTTTTAAATATTTATTTATTTGTATCTTAGGGTTTTGTTCTGTAAAATTGCCATATAACCATAAAATTTCAGCTACCGTTTATTATGACGATTTCAACTTTCAGGCTATCACGTTTTTGGTCTGAGTTCAATCTTTTTTTATCTTAAGTAGAACTAGTTTATTGCGTTTGTTCTGCTGGCATTCTCTCCAAGGCACAAAATACAAGGTCAAAAGAGACATAATCCATTAAAAAATCAAATCACTATAACTCAGATGTCATTACCTTATCGCAAATAGGTAAAGTGTTTATTACACTACTTCGTAAGTTTTTAATTGAGTTTTAAAGTAGGTAATAGTTGGGTTGGGTATATAAGACTGAAGTTACCAGTTAATTTCTCTATTGACACTATATCAGAGACATTTAACGCAACACAGAGTGATTAAAAGTCAAAAATGTTAAAAGAATATAAATTTTCATTTTATATTTTAGTAAGCGTTTTGGTTTTGACGGTGCCTATTAACTGTCGGCGCTCATCACGATATATCAGACAAGCTCCACACAATCCGGAAGTTCCACCCAGAGGTCCACCAGGAGGACCGCCGAATAGAGATCCCTACTTCGATACAGACTATGATGACGCAAATCGGACAATAGTTACTCATATACCATCAGGTGAGTTAGTAGTCAAGCCTATTAAAAAAAAAAACAAGCGAGCTTTTTAGTAGTCACAAAAGGTGTGTCCATCTCACCTTGATAATAAGCAACATTACACAACAACAACGCACTGCGCGCGCTCATTGATCAAATCAAATAGCGCGCGCTTCCCCGGCTTTCTGTTACACACTTTCGTCCCATTTCACGACATCAAATCAAATCAAATCATTTATTCGCATAGAATATAGGTACTGTACAATAAAGTTGTTATAAAATATAGTGAGCCGGGTACATTCTGCCTGAGTTGTGGCATGTAAAGGAGAACCCCGTTTTTGGGCCTAACTGTTACACGAATCAGATATGTACCAAAAAAATCGTCTATTTTGCTAAATTAACACATTTAAATCTTAGGCTTGATAACAATGGCCAAGTGTAGAAAATAAGTAGATTTATATTTTTTGTTTTTAACGGCTTTTGTAAATCGTCACAACACTTATTTCATTATACGTCACTAACTTAACAAACGCTGGCATTATGTCAATAGAGCGTACCCTAAAAATTGATCGATTTAGTGAAAATCGATCCTATTATAAAAAAATAATGCTCCGTTTTAGAATAAATGTTTTTTTTAGGTTATTGATTTTTAACGTAAGCATCATTAAAAAAATATTAAAACAAATAATGGATAAAATCGATTGCTTTCCGAATTGCACTAGTAAACGGCAAATGTCAGTCAACGTCTGTCAATCGACAGGTGACATGTCATTAATTTTTCGTATTTTTGCGCAAGTCAAAGTGTTTTTTCATATTTCTCGGGATTTATAAGTCCTCTGCTCGAATACTGGACTCCGAAATTGATTGCCTTCTGACTGACCCTCGCCTGAACATTTTTAAAGTGAAAACTTCATTAGGCGCGCGCGCGACACTGACAACGCTACGAGTGTTACGACTTGTAGCACACAGTTTTCACTTCTGTCGGCAGTCCCCATGACTGCCTATTTTTGAAGTGAAAACTTCTTTAGGCGCGTTGGGTATTTTTGATATGGAAAAAAACTATTGAATTTGCGCGACATTGACACCGCTACGAGTGCTACGATGCATAGCACAGTTTTCACTTCTGTCGGAAGTCCCCATGACTGCCTATTTTTTTTTATTTATCTTTGAAAAACTAAAACAATAAGGGTGGTGCTTATTCAGCCGGTGTCTGTGGTGAGCGCACTTTTTCTAAATTGCAACATTCTTTGTGGCGTAAATAAGTAGCTACATAAAACATATTCCAAAAAACACAATGATTACAAAATCGGGGGATCCAGTTATGTGTTTGCAGTTACATATAATATCATCTCCATCCAATATTTTTTTAAAACCTTGCCCCACACTAGGAATTATTCCTGTATCGTGGGTGCGTTCCAGACATGTAAACTCACATGCACGAGACACCCAGACCCGGAACAACTATCTGTAGGCCATACAAATATTTGTTCCGTGCGGGAAACGAACCCGCGACTCGTAGCGCGGCAGCCAAACGCTCAACCACTGCGCCAACCGTGCCGTTCGGTGTCCAATTTAAACGGCAAATCTGAAGTCACTCATATATAACAGATTGTTCTTACTGAAAACTTTAAATATCTAAGTGAAACTGAAAGCTTAGACTTTTTATGTACCTAACACCTCATCGTGATAGGCTGCAGGTGCTGCAGCACAGCACATATATATTTATATGTAGTTCTCCTTATAGATTTTGATAACGACGACCCTTTGAAATTATTTCCTAGCGTGTGCCCGTTCCAGATTTACGTAGGAAATAAAGCCTCAAAAGTAGAAAAATAACCTTAAATGTAGGTAAACTGACTGATTTTACCAATTTGGCCATTGCTGGGAGACGTGAAAATTGGACTCGTGAAATCTTCATATATGCTCTAATTTATGGCCAAATTCCAGTTTTGTAACGCCAGGCCCAAGTTTCTATGGAGTTTGGGTTTCTCCTTTAACAAATAACAGTATGAGTAAGATGAAGACTAAAATTATGATATATGATAAAGAAAATGATTATAATGCTAATAAATTATTGTAACAAGTCTAGATTAAGCGCAAAACTATATCAAATAATGTAAATAATATTAATCTGTTGGAATGTCACACATAGGGTCATTAAAAAAATCCCCAAAAAATTATAACATTTCTGTATCATAAAACTACCGGCCTATCTCGGTTCTCTCGACAATGTCTAAGATACTGGAAAAGGTTCTGAACACTAGGTTAATCAGCTTTTTAGAACATAATAGGATATTGTCGGATGCACAGTTTGGCTTTAGGTCTGGAAGAAGTACAGAGGACGCCATAGGACAGCTTGTCGATCACATCACATCCCAATTAGATACCGAAAAAAAGTGTATTGGCGTTTTCCTTGACCTAGCCAAGGCTTTCGACACAGTTTCGATACCTTTGCTCGTAAACAAGCTTGAACGGATTGGTGTTCGGGGTATGGCCCTAAAGATTTATCAGGACTTTCTTAGTGATCGTAGACAGCGAGTAAAAATTCGAGAACATGTTAGCTCAGAAGCCCAGGTTACTTTCGGTGTGCCACAGGGTAGCATCCTTGGCCCTAGTCTCTTCCTGATCTACATTAATGATCTGTGTCAGCTAGCTCTTGCTAATGGCAAGATTTTTACATATGCTGATGACACAGCTCTCGTATTTCATGGGGGGACCTGGGAGGAGGTTCGACAAAACGCCGAGTCTGGCTTGCTTAAAGTAAGCAACTGGTTAAGGTCTAACCTACTAACATTAAACCTATCTAAATCTACCCTTGTCCATTTTAGTTTCTCTAAAGCTAAACTGAAGCCGGTCAAAATTTGTGTCAAGTTACATGCATGTGACACCTCCCAGGACCACACGTCGTGCTCATGTCTAGCATTTAGTGAGTCAAATACGGTTAGATATTTGGGTGTACTACTAGACGATAAGCTTACTTGGAGGCAGCACATAGAGTTAACCACTACGCGAATTAGAAAACTCATATGGGTATTTAAGGAACTACGACATGTTGCTGATTACGAGCTACTACGTACGGTATATTACGCATTGGCCCAATCGGTGATCGGGTATTGCATTGGTGTCTGGGGCGGAACATGCAAAACTCACTTGTTGCGGCTTGAAAGAGCCCAAAGATCTGTGCTCAAAGTTATGACGTTCAGGCCTTATAGATTCCCCACCGCAACCTTATATGATAAGTGTCAAGTTCTCACTGTGCGACAAATGTACGTTTTGCATATAATCATCAAACAGCATATTGCCACTCCATTCAATGAGCAAGTCTTGGGTAAGCGTACTGTCAGAGATGTTTGTGTACCTGTTAAATTTAACACTGCAGCTGCGAGAAAACAACGCATGTATTTATCAGTTCACCTTTATAATAAGATAAATACAATCCTTAATATTAATATGGTGACGATCAGGGAAGCCAAATGTAAGACTAAGTCATGGTTGCTGACACGGGACTACAAAGAAATAGAAGCCATTTTAATATAGGTAAATATCTAGTTTAAATCAGACACCCTCGTATGTACCCTTGAGTAACCGAGATGCCTTCTACATCTACACACACTAAACATGCACTTGCTTCACATTTGTTTTGGTTGTGTTTGTTTCCTTTTGATTTTGATTTTGTTGTTGATGTTTAATTGTTAGATTGTATTATTTTAAAGATTTAATTGTATTTTATTTTAATTTTTAATTGTATTATTTTATAATTTTAATTGTATTCTTTATATTTTATTTTCATAATATCTTAATTTTAATCTAGTTTTCATTTTAAATTGAATTATTATGTACCTAACCTAATTTAATCCTAATTTAATCTAAATGGAATGTATTGCATTAATGTTTGGGTGAAGACACTGACTCCTGTAACACAGGTGTTCCCACCAGAGCACAGGAGTCAGGGCCTCACTGTGTTTGTACAAAATTTTTGTTATGCCAATAAATTATCTTATCTTATCTTATATAATAAGATTATAATGAAGAAAGCAAGATCACTCAGTTTATTCAACAACACAAAAAAGTTTACAGTAAGTGGCTAGGGCCCATAGAAGCATCCATAAACCGTTTTTTGTAAACAGCGTCGTAAGCAGTTCGCACCGCAAAAATGTGGGCGGGGCTTGCCCGATGTTTAAATTTCGACGCGCGGGGTCTTTCAAAGGTTATGTGAAGAAAATTACAAAATAATAAAAACAATTATTACAATACCAATAAATTAATAATCTTAACGAGTCTAGAGTAGATACCAAATAATGTCAAAAGTTTAAAACTGTTTAATTGTCACACATGGGGTCATCCAAAAAATCACTTAAAGCCTTGAGTTTATTTTTAAATTGCTGAAGTGTGTAACTTTTTATGCTGTCTGGTAGTTTATTAAATATTATTGGACCCATGCAAAAAACACTCTTCCTCAATAGTGCTGTTTTATAACCACCTAAAATTAAGAGGTTTTTGTATTGACTTTTTACGGGCCCTTTCTTGGTGCCCGATAACTAAGCAAACAATGATTTATTTCTTTGTACAAAAATTGCCATATCTAAAATGGAAAAGTAAGAATTTTCAAAAACTTAAACAAAACAGAGGTTCACAGCTACCTCTAGGTTCAAGATTACACGTAGCTCTAACACAACGCTTTTGGGCTTTAAATATTTTTTCTCTTATGTTACAATTACCTCAAAAAATGATTCCAAACCTCAAGACCAATGCGACTTAACCATGGTGCTACTAAAACAGTTTTTATGTCAACATTTTTTGTCAAATTAAAAAGAACATAATACTGTAGTGTTTAACTTTTTGCACACCTCTTCTGCTTGCGGTTTCCATGTTAATTGATCGTCAATATAAATTCCTAAAAATTTCGCGACCTTTCTTTGATTTATCACTTGTCCATTGCACTGTACGTTGACGTTTGGGGGAATTGTACGTTAGTGAAAATGCATCACATGAGTCTTTGATATGTTTATTATCAGGTTGTTTTTTTTAAGCCAATCAATAATATGTATTTCTAAGGTTAATATTGATATCGTATTATTAATTTTTAATGTTTGTACATTTTATCAGTGCTGTGCTGTCATCGGCAAATATAACCATAGGATTTGGTATCTGCCGTGGCTGGTTATTTATTTACAGCAAAAATAGCGGCGGATCCAATACACTACCTTGCGGTACACCGAATTTAACAATTTTACCTCCAGATTTATATTTTTGTTCACATTTAGATTTATGACAAATTCTGGATATTTCCGTATACTGTGTGCAGTTATTGAGGTAGGATTTTAAAAGATTCAGCACGTTACTCCTTATACCGTAGCTACTAAGCTTGTATAAAAAATCTCGTGATTGATGCAGTCAAACGCTTTAGTCATATCTGTAAAAATGGCACAAATTGGTGTTTCACTAATTACAAATTCCTGTATTAATATTTTTATTTTTTCTAAAGCTTCCTTGTTCATTACATAATAATTATGTTGTATTTTGTCAGAAAGTTGTTGAATAATTCATATATAAATACTCGTATATCGCAGCAGGACTACTCAAAGCACTCGTAGAAAGGTGCCTCTGGTACAATTTCTCATTTTTGGTAGGAAAGGTGATTCAACTTCAATTAAACACAAAACTTGATTGAAACTCATGGGTTTTATTTCATTTAAACCATGTACAGACACTTGTAGAACTGTATAAGAGTTGACCAGTCATTTGAAGCTAACAAACTAAAACCACATAATATGTGGTCTGCCAGTTCCAAGGCATTGTTCTCTCAAAGAAGAACTGACAGTCAAGAAACTCTGGAGACATTCTTTTTCAAACGAATTATATTAAGACACTTGTCGAGAAACACAGTCTATTACGATTCCTTTTTCTTTTTAGTCTACACAAAACTACTGCAAGTGCATACTATCTAGTCTCGCGCACAGCACACACGCGTCCAATTAAAGTGAGCGGAAACACCCCATATTCCAATACAGAATCTCATTACTTATTTAAGAAAACTTACAAACAATACGAAAACACTTATATGAAGTTAACCGAAACTGACCAAAGTAGTAAATGTAAACATGCATACCGCTAGTGCACTTATTTATTATTACCGTTGTTGTATTCCATACTGAAAAAAAGGTTATGATGTTTCTAAGTGAGCTTAGGGTCCCGTGCCAAAGTAGTAAAACCGGCCAAATGCGTATCGGGCCACGCGCGGTGTAGGGTTCCATAGGCGCCTGTTATAACATGCGGACGTAGAAGAGAGCTTTATGTTTATTAATATAAATAACATAATTAATTGAGTTCGACGGACAGTAACGTTTAAATTAAAAACGCCAAAACAGGTTTTGTTTAGTAAAAAAATCAAGTTTAACTTTCAACATCACCTCTTGTGTCAGTGTCTGGCGGACAGCAACATGGGCCGTAAACTATTAAAAATCTGTTTTGACTCCTAAAATTTCATTTAACTTCACCTAAGTATTTTTTTTTTCTAAGGATTTGGTGCTTTGTATGAAATTTTCCAAGAAGGTACGTAGTTTAAGAGTAATAGTCGCATACTCTTAAACTTACAGAGCTAACTTAGCCGTGATAGTTTTTCTTCAGAGTTATTATACAGGATGGAAAATTTCAATGGGCCCTGGAGGGAAACTACTTTAAATCCTTAAGATAGATTATTTTACTTAAAGGAAACCCTTCCTCCCTTAAAGGAATACTTTCCTTTATTTTTAAAAGGAAACAAAACTGCATTCACAGTTCTTTTATTTTACTTTATTGTTCATAGGCACGCGTTTGACCACTATCTCACCTGATGGTAAGCGATGATGTGGTTGAAGATGGAGCACGTTTGCCTAGAAGTAACCTATTCAGTCTTGACTCCTAGGTTGTAGCTATCAGGAACCGGTAGGGAATTCCACTCCCTAGCTGTACCCACAATAAAATCCTCCCTGTAGAGCGACCAGTCACCAAGTCCAAAATGGCCAAAACGACGGCACGGTTGGCGCAGTGGTTGAGCGTTCGGCTGCTGCGCTGCGTGTCGCGGGTTCGATCCCCGCACGGAACAAATATTAGTATGACCTGCAGATAGTTGTTCCGGGTCTGGGTGTCTTGTGTATTTGAAATATACATGTTTGTGAATGCACCCACGATACAGGAGTATTCTTAGCGTGGGGCAACGTTTTAAAAAAAAAATGTTTTTGTTTTACGTTATGTGAAAAGTAAGTAAGTCTTCTCTTTGAACCCCACAGTGTAATGGGAGAAATAACTAATTTAGTTAATTAATATTCATTTATCGAAAATTTACATACCTCTTAATTAACACGATTTAATAACTTTTTTTCTTGAATAATTATCAATGGATACATACACCTTTAAGTAGTTTGAAAATCACTAAAATGATTTATTGAGTTTTTAGAATTAGTAGTTATCTAAAACACACAAAAGCGAAAATTAACCAAGTCGATATAGTCGATAAATCACTAACTCATTTTATTTTATTTTTTTTCTTTTAAAAGATGAACATAAGATATATTGCGAATAATAATTATAGCCTTTTAATTATTATTTATACAATTTCGACGTACATTTTTACAACATTTCGCCCTCGAGTTAGAGAGTTTGCCATGGTTATTAGTGACGAGCGCGACACGTGGTGATTATTTTTTTTGAAATTCATGTTCTTGATTTGGCGTTGCTAAGGAATGTCAACCTCCGTTTGCATTTGATAGAAGCGCTGCAGGAACTCAACTCGGGATCATGCACCTAGGCTACCGATTGGGTCATCCAGATCCCAGCCTCCCTTTTCCCAAGTGATCACAGACTGGAAGTAAGTTACGAAATACTGAAATCTACCAAGTCGCGTCACACGCTTCGTTTCCGACACATTGGCAGCGATCGACTCGCTTACGGATCACGTTCAATCCATCCTGAACGATTGTTTAAGGGAAATTCCAGTAGCGGAAGACCACCGCTGGAAACTCCCGGATGATGTTAAGAATCTGATAACTGAGAAGAACGCAGCCATCCGTGCGTACAACGCCTTCCCTGCGACGCAAACAAACCTCACGCTGCAAATTCAGCGTGCTGTTAAGAAACGCATTGCTGAGCAGCACTCCACGAGCTGTAACAAGGTGCTGAGCCAACTAGCACGCACCTATCTCGCCTTCTGGCAATTACAGAGGAAGCTACGATCCGCTGGAGAACTAGAACTTTGAAAAAGTGGAATGCCTGACCGTTAGACTAAAGTCCCAATGTTCTCACAGCTCTCAATCAGTAGCAAAACCCACCTTGACATAATGGATACCTCCGCTGTCCGCCTGTCTGTCAGCGAGCTGTATCTCATGATCCGTAATAGGTAGTCAGTTGAAATTTTCACAGAATGTGTATTTCTGTTGCCGCTTTAACACTGTTCACCGCTAAGTCGCACTAATAAATTAATTGAATTTTACGAAAAATCAACAAAATACTTGTTGATTTTTCGCATAATTCCTTTATTAAACTAGTGTGAACTTATTTACAATAGTTCCATTATTTATTTATGACATATTTGAAACAAAACCTAACACACAAGAGCAGATTGCGGAGCAAGATGAGAGGTGGGCCATGGTCTACGGAGAGACACCTTGTTGGTAAAGACTTGGTACCAGAAGTGCAGCTCTTGTGGGATCATGCCTTTTGCACATAAGTTATTGAGGTCCTTCTGTTTTGCCTCTTTTTTTTTTTTAGGGGTCGGGAAATCATCCAATGACTTCTCCCGCTTTGGGTGGAGCGGGAGGGCGTGTCAGACTCTTATTGACTAAAACCCACCCCTGTTCCTTCCCTGCCTGAGTGCCCAGGGGTGCAGTAACTCATTTTCAGAATTTATCCGCTACCCCTAGGCATGCAGGCACCGGCCACGATAGGCCCCGTCAGTGGTGGCTGACACTAATCTCTTTGAGGCGCGCGTGGAACACTACGCGCCGTCGACTCTCGGGCCTGGTGCTGATCGGACGGCGAGCTACCCACTGCTTGCCGTCCACAGGCCCGGGTCTACGGTGGACGGAGATCGTGTCGCGACGACCTACGTCCAGTCCGCCCAGTACCTCTCCTGCAGTGGTAGCGGCCGGGGCCGTGAGGGGCACTCGGTTGAGCTTCCCTCACGCGTCCCGCCTCCGCCATCGCGAACATTACTACTTCGCAGAAGGCGGAGACTGCTTCCCATTCCCTCTCGCTCCGTACCATGGCCTGAACCAGGGCCGGGTGCGAGAGGTCGCCGCCACCTATAGCATGCACGAGGACACGGCGGTGCTCCGCCCAAGAGGGGAAGACCGCCACCGTATGCTCCACCGTGTCCTCTGGGCGATCCGTACAGTAGTAACAACCGGGCATTTCCTCCCGCCTGATTTGATGCAAGAACCTCCCGAAACAGCCGTGTCCGGTGAGGACCTACGTCAGGCGGAAGGCGAGGACGCCGTGACGCCTCTCCAGCCACTCCTCAAAGAGGGGCACTACCGCCGCAATGGTGGCGTGCCCAGCGCTGGGTTGTGACAGTCGCTGTCTCCATGTCGCTATGAGATCCTGCCGGAGCTCCGTCCGCCGAGCCGCGAGGTGTCTCCTGCCGGAGGCTCTACGCGGGGATCGTGCGGTCCATGGCCTTCTACGGGGCACCGGTGTGGGCGCGTTCATTGAGACAGCGATCAACGCGCCAGATGAACGCGTCCCAGAGGATCATGGCGATCCGCATCATCCGTGGATACCGCACGGTCTCCCGTGAGGCTGCGAGCCTCCTTGCCGGACTGTCACTGTGGGATCTGGAGACAAAAATCCTCGCGCACCTCTATGAGTGGCGCGAGGAGGCAAAACGCCGGGGCGAAACTCCGCTGCCGCGACAACTCGCGGCTCGGCGGACAGAGCTCCGGCAGGATCTCATGGTGACATGGAGAGAGCGACTGTCGCAACCCAGCGCTGGGAACGCCACCATCGAGGCGGTAGTGCCCCTCTTTGAAGAGTGGCTGGAGAGGCGCCATGGCGCCCTCACCTTCCGCCTGACGCAGGTCCTCACCGGACATGGCTGTTTCGGGAGGTACCTGTGTCGGATCAAGGCGGAGGTGACCCCTGCGCGTTTCAACTGCGAGGATCGCCCAGAGGACACGGTGGAGCATACGGTGGAGGTTTGCCCCGCTTGGGCAGAGCACCGCCGTGTCCTCGTGGATGCGATAGGCGGCAGCGACCTCTCGCGCCGTGCCCTGGTTCAGGCCATGGTACGGAGCGAGAGGGAATGGGGGGCCGTCTCCTCCTTCTGCGAAACAGTAATGCTCGCGAAGAGGGAGGCGGCACACTTTAGGGAGACTCAACAGCGGCAGAGTCGCCCTAGCGCTCTCAGCAGCAGCCGCCGCAGGAGAAGCCAGGGGCTGCGAGACGATCTCCGGCCACCGTAGACCCGGGCCTGCGGACGGCGAGTAGTGGGTAACTCGCCGTCCGATCAGCACCAGGCCCGAGATTCGACGGCGCGTAGTGTCCCACGCGCGCCTCAAAGAGTTGTCAGCAAAGGACGGGGCCTGCCACGGCCAGTGCCTGCCCGGGGGTAGAGGATAAA
This sequence comes from Polia nebulosa, assembly GCA_951329385.1. Taxonomy (NCBI): domain Eukaryota; kingdom Metazoa; phylum Arthropoda; class Insecta; order Lepidoptera; family Noctuidae; genus Polia; species Polia nebulosa. The sequence continues at coordinate 17,116,343 of OX589610.1, read as the reverse complement.
TTCGAAAGGGTTACCTCGCCCCCGGGCACGTAGGGCAGGGAGGAACAGGGGTGGGTTTTAGTCAGTAAGAGTCTGACACGCCCTTCTGCTCCACCCTAGAGCGGAAGAAATCATAAGATGATTTCCCACCCCCAAAAAAAAAAAAAACTGGTGGCAAAGGTTTGCTGGGAGAAAACTCAACATTGAGTGAAGCTCGCCTTTGTACATGAATTGTGTAACTGAAATTTTTGGTATACATAAAGAATTAAGAATTAGGGTTTTTAGTTCTGGGTTATAACAACAAAAAAGTGAAAATTAAAAAATGTTTTTACAAAAAAAAAACAACCGTCTTCCAAAAAAGAAAATAAACTAAAAAATAAAAAGTAACTTTAATTTCGAAAGTCGGTGTCAAATAACGCAGAAATAAAATTCAAACACAGACTTCTGAAATTAAAGTTTTTATTTTTGTTATAGCTATGCAGTTGTTTTGGGCATATTGTGATGGTAAACTGATGTGGTGAATATGACTGCGACTACCAGACGCCATATTGTGAAAAAGAAAAAAAGGATTGTGTGGTATTATTAAACCACGGTAAAAGTGAAACTTTTTTTCACGTTATAGATATTTAACTAAAAATTTTTGGAATAATATTCCATTAAGGATATATAAATCGCTTTATCAATCTTAATTTTATACTTGGAAAATTGGAATGCTAATGGGAAATAGTAAAAGTAGACTAAGTCTTCAACTAATATTTTTATTGAACTCTGTGTCTTAACCCTGGTTAAAAATATTGATTGAAAAGGATTAAAAATGATGAAATTTGAATACTTTTGAATACTTTCAATTCATTTTCATGTATATATAAATATACAGTTTACATGGGGTGACTGATTCCCAATACTTTTCGATCAATATTTTTAATTAGGGAGAGTACGACATACATAATAATAAAATTAAATTCCTTTCAATCACTCAAAATTGAAATAAATCCATAAACAACAACATGCACCAGCAAACTATTCTAATAAATTCAATATAACTACGTTTACTCACCAAGATCTTTTTTCCTTTTTCTATAAGCACGTGCTCTGTCAGCGTTCTGTTTTTTTCACAACGCACCTCACCAAATCGACGATTTAATTGCTAATAACGAGACGATGGCCGTTATCCCCTCCGCCGCACAGCTCCTTTCGCGCCACTCTGCGCATCTGCACAGAGCGCCCGGCTGAAAACGTGCGATTTCTCCGCGTTCACTAAAACTACGATATCTCTAAAATTACGCATTGCAGCTCTACAAACCAAGTGTTATTAAAATTGTTATGAAGTAAGCTATCTGATTATCTATAGTTTAGTACAGTTTTATCGTGGAATGTATTGTTAATTTTAAGTTGAAAGTAAGGTCAGCGAGTTTTTCCCCGTTTTTCGTACAAAAGTCGTCATATTAATAAAATAAAAGCTTTTTTTTCCAAAGTTATTGTTTTATTTACATATTTACACATTATGTTACAATAAACAAGAAAAACAATAGACATCTCCATACATATTTTATAAACTGCAAGCTAAACAAAAACTCGGCTCAGGTAGTTGACCCGTACGCCGAACAAAAAAAAAGGGTATGTTTACACATTGATTCCGGGAACTCTGTAAGCCAAGTGGCTAGTGAGAGTATCTTATTACATAGTTTGGTACACAATCTTATCGCAGACAAAGTGTTAGCTGTTAGAATTGTTTAACTTACAAACTATGAGTCACAATGCAAACACTTGAAAAAGAGCTCTAAAAAAGACCCTTTCATAATTCTTATTACAGAGCAAGTACTATGTCATTTATTTGAAATCTTATTTGACAATTCACATGATGATGATATTTACTAATGGAAAAACACAACACAAGGGCATGTTGCCCAACAAAAACATTAACAAAATCAACAAATAAAAAACAAAAAAACAAGCAATTTCAGTCAAGAATGTCAAATACACAGTATAAGATACAACCAGTACGTCATATCTGAACAACAACATGAAAAAAATATGAAAATATAGCAATTTTCAAACAGGGGTAGGATTACTTTTTTTTAATATGAAAATCAAATCTGGATTAAAAAAAAAAATGTTCAACGCACATCACGCTAACAGATGAACCTCCTACAATTCGCCAAAGAAACGAACAAAGGTCCAGTCCAAAAATATAAATACAATATATAGATACATACAAAGAAATAAATATTTATAAATATATTTTACATAGATAAATTATTGATGAAGGGCAAGGAAACAGGGGGTCATACACATAGTTTTGCTGCAACCAACACAGTATGTCTGCACCAGTTTACGGCAAGCTACGTTAGCGCACTTCCGCCGCTGACGCTGGTGTTTGGACTGAGCTCCAAAAGGATACTCAGCCAAGTGGTGGGTGCGCACGTCGTAGTGCGGCGTATTCTGGTGCAGACACGGCGTGGTTGCAAGCTGGAAAGTGGAGGGAGAGCCATGTTTTGAAAAAAAGAGATTTTATAAGAGAGATACGGAAATTGCGATGGGTTAGAGGAGAAGAAGAAGAAGAAGAAGAAGTAGAAGCAGAAGAAATTGATTGTCGATGGATGATGTATGAGTTTAGAACGGAGACGTTCAAAAGTCTCCGGAATAGTTTTTTGTACCACACCTTTGTTCGTTTCCGCTCGATAGGGAACATGGCCAACATCTGATCTTTTTTGTCCACCCCACCCATCATGATATTGTAGTCATTTATCAAGATGGGTTTGTTGGACAAATTCCGGGCTAGAGAAACGCCGTTACCATGGTATGTCGAGATCATAGCGACCCTATTGTTATCCCTCCATACCATGACATCGACGTCTCCCGCGGTGAGACCAGTAACCTGACCTTTGGTCATGTTCCCCTTGGTCAGACTGTGCAGTGCCTGCGGAACAAACTTACGATTGGTCCGCAGGGTTCCTACACAGTCAAAGCCCAACTCCTTCAGGCGTCGAGCGAGGCATGGCGAATTGTAAAAATTATCCATCCACAACGTGTGACCCTTGCCCTCAAGACCTTGTGTAAGCTTTAGGACAATTGCCGGCGTGGATGCTTCCATTGGGTCTTCAAACTGCTGCGGTGGAGACCTTTGTGACTTACCGATAGCGTGAACCTCAAACCGCCATAGGTAGCCGATTTGAGATTCACAAATCTCGTAAGTCTTGATCCCCAACCTAGCAACTTTATTGGGAATCAATTGGCCGATATCCAACCAACCTTTCCACTGCAGAAGACTTTCGTCCAAGGCAATGTTTTGCCCCAGACGATATAGGGACTGAAATTTGTTGTTCATATGTGACAACAATGGCTGCACCTTAAAAAGTTTGGCCTCGGAGGGAGCCAGATTTAGCTCACACATGCCTTGGTTGTTTACAAAATGTAAACACTTGCTCAGCAAGCTGAAACGAAGCCCAGACATGTGTGCGCTAAAGCCGGGTGTATAGAATAAGTCTTGCGTTGAACTCCAGTATTCCTCGATGCGTGACTTGACCACAACCCCCATCCCAATAACCACACCGAAGTAAACGTACAACTCATCTGCAGTTGTGTTACGCCACCTCCGCATGCGGCTACCGGGACCGAGGCTGTTGGCATCGAGCATACTGGATGTCAACTGCTGAGCATACCTATTTGTCTCCGAGGCAATGTACTCCATAAATTGCCGATCCCATATGCTAATGAAAATCTCATATGGGTCGACACATGGAGCTGTCGGACCAACATTGTTGTCCGAAAACATTTCCCGTCTCGATCCAGGTGGAATCGGAACATTCGGAAACGGTTTCCAATCAAATTCATACATACCCCAAGGCTGGTCCGTCGCGCTTGGGGGAACTACAGCAGGAGCGTGGGCTGCAGGCTGGATGTCAGCTGCAGGCTGGTCGTCGGCTGCAGGCTGGTCGTCGGCTGTAGGCTGGTCGTCGGCTGCAGGCTGGTCGTCGGCATCATCAACGTCCAGTGGGGTGTCGAAGTACGTGAGCTGTGACCTCGGGATGAGGGCACGTACCTCGCCACCCTCGTCTTCGTCGCTCTCGCCAGGGTCTGATTCGCTTCCTGTAAAACATTTAAAAAACATCTGGTAAAACATCTGGTGGGAACTAAAAGTTTGCCTCTAGCCCTATCCCGAGCTAAAATAAGTACTTACCATAAAAGAGCTGATGGTATATTTCTTCATCCAGCAGACTCTGGCGAGGACGACACGTTGATGATGCCAACTCCAAAAACCTGAAAAAAGACGTGATGTGAGAAATGATGTTTAAAATATGGGCCTTTGCCCTGCAGTAGGACAGCACAGGCTCTAATAATAATAATAATCCTACTAATATTATAAATGTGAAAGTTAGTGAGTGTGTATGTTCGTTACTTCTTCACACTCAAACGGCTCGACCGATTTGGATGAAATTTGGTATGTAGATAGCTTATAGCCTGGATTAACATATAGGCTACCTTTTATTCCGGTCAAGGCGGAAAAAACCGCGGGGCGCAGCTAGTATAAAGATAAATAGAAACGTTTGTAAGATACTTACATTGCCGGAGAGGGCTCACAGGGCAAGGGTGGTGGTGGGCTGGGTTGAGGGGCCTCCTCAACCACTACTTCAACCATCTGAGGTGGTGGTGGGCTGGGTGGAGGGACCTCCACAACCACTACCTCGGCCAACTGAGGTGGTGGTGGGCTGGGTGGAGGGATCTCCACAACCACTACCTCAGCCATCCGAGGTGGTGGTAGAGTTGCAGGAGCAGATCTGAAAACAGGAATAATTTAACTTAATTTTATTATTCTCGCTAGTGGTAAATACAACTAGATACAATTTAGAACTACTTACGGTGGCCACCGACGCTTCCGGTTAGGGTGGAGCGCGGTCTCCAGTGCCTGACCCACCGGCATATCATCAACGTGATACAATATTAATCTGAAATACAAAATTCAATTGTTAAAAAAATTCAAAATTAATAATAAATAAATGTTTTAGTAAGATAAAGCGTTAAAAAAGCTGTTACTCTTCGATGGCGCTTGGCCCAGGCCTGTTGGAGCCTCTGCCTCCCACGCCTCGGCCACGTCCTCCTCGACCACGGCCCGTGCTGCCTCGCGGTACCACCACCGCTTCACCCTCCCCCAAGGCTACGCTAGCTGCTAGCTGTGCTAGCTGTGCTAGCTGTGCTTGAAGTAGATTTTTTCACAGTACCCACGTCGTGTATGAATACGCCTATTATGTACTGACGTACTAAATCGCGATGGCGTCACGTTTATTCGTACAAAACATGGACAGTACCTGACTCGTACACCGGATAGGGTCCTAAAAGTAAATACTGTGAGTGTTAATGAACCTGACAAAATAAATACGCCTCTAAAAGGTGCGGAACTTGTTAAGTTGATGGGTGTGATAGATGAATTCTCTCCATTTTTAATATTCCGGACCGCCACCACTACGGTGAAAACTGGAAAATGCACATCGAACTGACTATTGACGTACCTGTGGCATACCATCCATATCGTTTGTCGTACCAAGAGAAACTTAAGGTTCGCGAGATATGTCAGGATCTATTGGATAAAAAGATTATTCTTACCACTAAAGTAGAGTATTTGGGTCGTGTTATTAGTCACGGTCAGGTTAGACCGAGTCCGCACAAAATCGAGGCACTAGTTAACACGCCTATCCCTAGTAATGTCAGACAAGTACGCCAATTCTTGGGCCTTGCCGGTTATTTTTGGCGTTATATCGAAGGTTACGCGACAAAAACCGCATGTATCTTGCGTCTCACAAAAAAGACGTAAAATTTGAATGAGGACCTGATCAAGATCAAGTCCGGCAAGATCTTATGAAATGATTAACTAGCGAACCCATACTTGCGATTTTTGACCCGAAGCTTCCTACAGAGCTGCACACTGACGCTAGTAGTGCAGGATATGGTGCTGTACTTATGCAAGTGCATGTGGACGGTGGTAAACGGGTGGTAGCCTATTTTAGTGAAATTGTTAAGTCGCTGATGCAAAACGTCGGCATCATCGCTGAGTCATATCCATAATTGCCGATTTATTTGCAAAGTTAATGCGGGACCCTTGATCACTGACGAGCTCATTTATTTTTGTAAGGAATGTGGATGCCTCCATAACAAAATCACAATAATCGAAATTGCTCGCACTACTGACATTTAAAATTGGAGAGGACTTTTCTACGGATTCTGATATTTGAGGCCTCTTTGACCTATCATCTTGCGAAATGTCAGAGACAATTCGCTAAATAAACGTTTAGAACCAGCGGGATAAGCCATCGGCGACGATTGTAATGTTTTGGTATTCCTGCGAAATATTTCTCCGCCTCGATCAGGCGGGTCATTGCTGTTTGACAACATATTTCGGGCAAATCAAATTAAATTTACGTATTAGAACACCAACGTAATTAAATTGTAAGTAAAAAAACCAGAAAACGTAAGAAAATTAACGAACAATAAAAATAATTTCACTATACGCACACTAAAGAAAATAAATATACAATATTTTTAGCAACCAGAAGGGAAAAACAAATAAAAAAATACAACTTCAATCAACCTAAAACTAATTTATTTCAAAATTGACTTAATTTAACAATAATTCAATGAATCATCAGAACTCGAGCAATCACAAACAACCGATAATATTCAAAATAAGAAGCAATAAAAGTAAAACACACTAGTAAAATATGGAACGAACTTACTGTAAAATAGCGTAGGTATCGACAACCTTACCGTTTGATGACTGAGCAGCAAAAAATGGACGATACTCGATCGAGCGCTCGCTTTTATAGGAATTGGTCGGTACCACCACTACCCACAATAAGTTCTGCTAACACGGCCTCTCCTGATCGTGCGCCGTCCTCGGCTGCACCTGGGGCTTCTTCGGCAGTACTGACAGGTACGGCGAGGGTTTGATTGCCGTTTTTGTCCGACTTGGTCTCGTCTATTCCATGGTCTCGTCCGTACTCGAGGCACCAGTGGAACAAGCAGAAGCACCTGTAGGCTCTCCAACATTGTCAGGCTCGTCGTCATTGCAATCTGTGTGAGAAACAAATGGTGAATTATACGTGATGATATACACATTTGCCTATTCTGTCATTCATCACGCATACAAGGCCCTCATACAAAGATACGCTTTCACAACCCAAATTAAAGCACTTCGCTTTCAGGAGCATGCATACATCCTCATACATCAAGTCTCACTCATACTTGAACTTGTACAAGTTCACCAGGACTGCGCCTGCCAGGACAGCGCCTGATGCGTATTCAGAGAACACGACTTCCGGGACAACACCCGATGCGCATACACGGTACGCGTCTTCTGGGACAACACCCGCTGCGCATACACAGTACGCGTCTTCCGGGACAACACCCGCTGCGCATAAACAGTAGGTACGCGTCTTCCAAAACCAGACACTCCGGGACGCTAGCCTTGGGAGCGTGCTGAGTCTGGGCTGCACCAGCCTCCTGTTCCAACCAGTAAGGCAAGCCCCTGCCTCACATTCTCACGCATGCATACACAATACACGTGCTACTAGAACATAAAAAAAAACACAAATGAAACTGTTCGGTTGAAACTTACTTTCAAAATATGCAGCACAACTCTCAGGACACCACTCGCCTTTCCAGGGTACCATGTACTGAGCTGCAGCCTGAGTTGTCTTGCCTCTGGCTCCACTTAACAATTTCACTAAAATAGGCTACCACCCGTTTACCACCGTCCACATGCACTTGCATAAGTACAGCACCATATCCTGCACTACTAGCGTCAGTGTGCAGCTCTGTAGGAAGCTTCGGGTCAAAAATCGCAAGTATGGGTTCGCTAGTTAATCATTTCATAAGATCTTGCCGGACTTGATCTTGATCAGGTCCCCATTCAAATTTTACGTCTTTTTTGTGAGACGCAAGATACATGCGGTTTTTGTCGCGTAACCTTCGATATAACGCCAAAAATAACCGGCAAGGCCCAAGAATTGGCGTACTTGTCTGACATTACTAGGGATAGGCGTGTTAACTAGTGCCTCGATTTTGTGCGGACTCGGCCTAACCTGACCGTGACTAATAACACGACCCAAATACTCTACTTTAGTGGTAAGAATAATCTTTTTATCCAATAGATCCTGACATATCTCGCGAACCTTAAGTTTCTCTTGGTACGACAAACGATATGGATGGTATGCCACAGGTACGTCAATAGTCAGTTCGATGTGCATTTTCCAGTTTTCACCGTAGTGGTGGTCCGGAATATTAAAAATGGAGAGAATTCATCTATCACACCCATCAACTTAACAAGTTCCGCACCTTTTAGAGGCGTATTTATTTTGTCAGGTTCATTAACACTCACAGTATTTACTTTTAGGACCCTATCCGGTGTACGAGTCAGGTACTGTCCATGTTTTGTACGAATAAACGTGACGCCATCGCGATTTAGTACGTCAGTACATAATAGGCGTATTCATACACGACGTGGGTACTATGAAAAAATCTACTTCAAGTGCAATGTTACTAAACTCGACAGAAAGATAAAGTGATGTACTCGTGAGCAACAATCTCTTTATCGCTTATTCCTTTCAAAGAACATTTGATTTGTTTACGCGGACCGGAGAAGTAACTTACTACCACTGCTGATATCAACGATACATTGAGTGCACCACTATCTATAACAATATCAACCGGTATACCCTGTATCACGGCTGTACTTATATCGTTGTTATCCTTCGCGGTTGAAAGTTCACTACACAAGTTAACTTTACGCTGATTGTTATTATTACTTACTCAGTCCGAGCCTTAGCGAAACAGTCACTCTCTATATGCCCTATCTTCTTACAGAAAGAACAGGTAGGTTGAACATTATTACTACTACCGTCTTTATCATTAACATTACGATTCTTGCGGCACTTATCTTTATAATGCCCTGTTTGACCGCAATGAAAACATTTGTTATCAGATCTACTAGGACCATTAGAACTACGCCTTTTAGTCGTATTACCAGATGACGCAGATTTATCTAGGTTACGATTATCAAATTTACGAATAGGTTTTACATAAGTACTCGTAGCTAAAAAGGAAACTAAGTTTTCTGACGTTAGGTCAGCATTGATAGCTGCTGCGCGTACCTGTACATCACTGATACCGTGAACCACTATTTGAACCATAAGCTCTTCGCTTAACCCTAATACTAAACGTA